>JAEQBH010008112.1:0-184569 GCA_016808115.1 Tetrastigma voinierianum
GAATATGGCTACTCAGCGACAGGCCACCTCCATCTTCCGACCATGATCTCATGCATAAAACTCTTTAATGGATCCATTAATCGACTGCTCCGTGAACTCGATTTCGTCCAAGTCCTGTCAATCCAGGACGCTCCCTTCGATGACATAAGGCCCGCCTCCAATTCCGGCCCAAACTTACCTCTAGGTCATTGATCAATCCCCGAGGACCTTCAAGACTAGGTCTCCCTTTTGAAACTTCCCTGCCTCGACCTTTTCTAAATGCACATCATTTTCCTCCGATAGGCCTCGAACATAACTCGCCTCAATCTCCTCTCATCCAAAAAGGTCGAGCCGATTATAATCCGACCGAGCCCACTCTGCCTCAGATATCTGATGCTCTAATGCTACTCTCAAGGATCCCATCTCAATTTCAACAAGCAGCACTGCCTCCATGCCATATACCAAAGAGTAAGGTGTAGCCCCAGTTGAGGTACGAAAAGATGTACGATAAGCCCACAATGCGAAAGGGAGATTCTCTAACCAATCCCTAAAAGCCTCAACCATCTTTCTCAAAATCCTCTTGATATTCTTATTTGTGGCCATGTTAACCGCCCATTAGTCCGTGGCTCATATGCATGATCGATGATGTCGAATACTATACTCTTGGACCAAAGGTATCCACTTCGCTCCGAATGCGCCCCATCTTGCATCAACTCACGAGGGACCCCATATTGGAAGATAATGTGCGATATGATGAATTTGGCCACTCTCGCCGCTATCAATCCAAAGATAAGAAGTAGCTTCCACCACTTAGTGAAATAATCAATAGCCACCAGATGTACTCATGCCCATATAGGAAGACTTGGGTGAGATCTTCCAATAATATCAATACCTCCCATACCAAAACGCCAAGGGGATGGGCATGCAACCTCGTAAGGTGACATTTGTATCAAGTCTCCGTGCATTTGACACTCCGACATCTCAGAGCAACCGGGCAACAACTGTCTCCATAGTCAACCAAAATAACCAAGCATTGGCTAGCATGTTGCCTCCCATGTGTGGACCATGTGATCTCGCATGAACATCTCTCATCACTTGATTCGGCAGAGGCGCTGGCCCGCATATTAACAATAATAGGCCATCCAGATCTCCTATAGCGGCATCCCCACAAATAACAACTGCGCCAACCATCTCAATGCTCTCCTATCCTCGATGTGGCCGCCTCTGTGGTAATCGCCACATGACAGAACCGAGAAATATCACATGATACCATGGTAGCTCATCCGATTCCTCACTATTCCAATCAAACAACATTAAGTGGGTGCGACCGTCCCACCGCAGCTGGTCGATAATCGCCAGAATCTCAACCATAGAAGCTAAGGTGGCTAATGCATCAAGAACCGATTCTCCGCTCTGTATGCATATATATCTCAACTCACAACCGCAACCTAAGAGGTCTAAGTAAGCATGGTAAGGCTTCGCTTCATCTCTCGGTCCTCCGATACCTGGTCTACTGATAACTAAGTTGAATCATGGATCTCCAACCGTCTAATGCTGGAGATCCAACACAAGGCCTGTGCCCGTAATGCAAGCCTCATACTAACCATATTATTCGTCAACCGTGATGATAAGAAAAACTATTCGAATCGATTCGTGAATATGATCAATACCGTATATCAATAAGATACCAATACCAAACTCCCGACTGACGCAAGACCATCAAGTACAATCGCCATCCCGTAATGCCGGCCATTGAAACAAATTGCTCATCAGGAAATCATCACAATCGGGTCTATCATCGACATCGGAAAGAAGCCAAATGATAAGAACAATGCTTCCTCACCGATTCTCGTGTCATATACTCAATATCAAACTCACAATAGAAACCAACCATTCCCATGAGCCAACCAATGTAACAGCCTACGAACAAAACATCTCAATGGATCCAATCGAGACTAAAAGTATGGAATACTCATTGGCCATTGGGCCTAAGTCTCCTGGGTAGCCCAAACCAATCTTAAACAGAGGCACTAATCATAATGTATTTAATCGTATTCAAAGATCATCTTACTCAGATAATAAATGGCTCACTCCTTTCCCCGAATCATCGAAATGAGCCAACATGCATCCCAAAGCTAAGGTCTCGAAAACCGACAAATAGAAAGTTAGGCCGCCTGGCAAGGAGGCACTAAAACCCGGAGAAAGTAAACATTCCTTAATCTTCTCAAAAGCACATTGACAATCATTATTCCAAACCATAGGCTGGTTCTTCCTCAAAAGATGAAAGATAGGCTCACATAGGTCTGTTAGTCTAGCAATGAAACGACTGATGTATTGTAGTCTGCCTAAAAAGCCTCTGATCTCTTTCTCATTCCTCGGAGCGGGCATGTCAAGTATGGCCTTGATCTTCCTCCGATCAACCTCTCTTATATCGCGCCACTAACACCGTGACTACACTTCCGTGGTTACCCCAAAGGTGCACCCTCGGGATTCACTCAATCCGGGAATCGTCCGATCCTCTCATAGAATTTAGGTCGCGTATGATCCGCCCTGTCTTCGACTCACTATCATGTCATCCATATACCTCTCGAAGATCTTTATGCATCATATCATGGAATAAAGTAGTAGCAAATTTCTTCGATATGGCTCTCGTGATTCTTCAACCCAAATAACATGACCCGACAAATAAAGAAGTACCCCACTCCGCAGAATGAAAGAAGTCTTTCCATATCCTCCTGAACCATCAAAACTGGATTATACTTGGAAAACCCAGATCCATGAAGGACAACATGGTGGTGCCCTACAAAGGTCGGGCCAACTAACATATCGATGTGTAGGAGCTGGGAAATCATCCTAGGGCTGGCCTTATTCAATCTCAAAGTCAACACAAACTCTAACTTTGCCATCCTTTGAAACGTGGACGACATTAGCCAACCACTCAGATACTAACTACTAATGTGGTGCTCAACATCGAGTTGCTTCACTTCCAATTTGCAAATCAACAGGATGCAATTTCCTCAATTTTGCTTAACTAGCCTAGCATGTGGGCAGAATATGTGATGCCGAACTATAGTGGGTCAAGGCCTCGCATGTCCTCATATGACCATGCAAATACATCCAAGTACGACTGGTGCAGTTAATCAACCACTTCTCTCATCGAGATATGAAGAGCCAATCATAATCTCCCCTACCGATGAGTACACCAAAATCTATCAACTCGCGGTTAGCCAGAACTGTGTAACTTTCCCGCCCTCAGACGTAATTCAGACTCGACTTACCACCTATGGGTCATTTGTGTTCCCACATCATCAACATCGCGATACACGCGGCAATGTGGGTAATGCGGAAAATCAGCGGCACGTCAGGACACAAGCAATGCCTAAAAATACTCATGTCATTATTACCATCGTAAATGCCAATGTGCTGTGACAAACCCGACATATCATTGCAAGAGATATGGTCCACGGCAACACGCCTCAACATAGCCGATCATGAGTAATATCGCAGGGCAACAAGTCCATCATCATCAAACCCAAGCATAGAAATCCCAAACCATCAAAGCGGACGGGGCCTGTGAGGAAGCATCCAGAACGCGTAATCACTCAAGCAATCATGTCCATCATGTCGTGAAAGTAATAAAGGGTCACAAAGATCATAATTAATCATAAACTCCAAACATGTCAAAAGTAGGAATCCGGCTCACGCGGGCCGTGGTCGGTTGATACAAAGTAGCGCCGATCACGCCCATCTGCCCATGTAAGTATCAGGAAGAGTCACTCCATCAATATCATCCCCCAAATCCATAGGTAGATCGGGGAGTCGGGACCTCCTGAGCCACATGGAAAACACACTGCCCAATCCAGATGGGGCAACCATAACGCCTGCGGCTCTATGGGTTCTAGAACTCGTAAACACGATGTTCCAGTCTATTGAATGCCTCGGACCAAACACCAAAAACATGTCAACTCCTTCTACGCGGTGCACGCCTTAACTCAGTAAATAGTCATTTAACCGAAAAGTGTGTACGCGAAGGGGTAATTGAATGGAACCCTGGACAAGCGAGCTCTTACCCTATCTTGGCGCAGCATCGCCATGTGTCGTGCATCATCCTTAAAAGGAGTGTAACCTAATCCATATGGCATGTCGTGATCAACTGTAATAGTAAACTCACGCTACCAAGTAGCGCGACCGAATCCCAAGCCGTGCATAAGACATGTCATCATGCTAAGTGACCAAAGTGTCAGCCAGGCGATCAAAAGACATAGGTACCCACGGTCTCTATTGTCATCCTCTTAAATCGACAACCTGACCTCGCAAAAACAAACTGCGGCGTGTAGTTTGCCCACTGTGATCGATTTGTAACACTCGGCTCAAAAGAAAGAGGTAACAACATCTTCGCCGATCAGATAGTGATAATGCGCCCTCGTGCGAACTTCACCTTCGATAAAGTGAAGACGTATAAGACCGGGCCATGAATCCAAGGGCGCCTGTGTGCGGTGTTAGCGATGACTGATCCTCAAAAACCTAAAAGAGTATGGGAGTATCCGACTTGGACCACATGACATGTAGTGAGAGAGGTACCTATAACTGCTCCTCCGAGTCCCGTCATAAGCTTACCTGGCCTCGTATGGACGGCCCAAAATCTGACAGAAAATCCTGTACAGCCAGCACCAATGATAACAAGAAGGCGAGCTGCGGTCCGCCAGACGAATCGACACCCCACGACCTGAATGAGCAACATCAATGAACAAAGGACTAACATGAATCGATCCCTCTGTGGTAAATCATTGTCAAACATCATATGCATGTAAAATTCTATCCACCGCCAGCGGATCGCCTCTCGGGCGGTAAGATCAACTAACGAACTAATGTACTGAACAATGCGTCTCGCATGTGATGGATGAGCCAATAAGCTCCAAATGAACGCGTCAGTGTGCGCAACTAGCGAAATCTCATCATCTTCCCTCCACCCCGCCCCAAAGATCAATGCCAAGAAAGTTCATCAATAGCGGGGTCGAGCTACCCTCCCACCGTAGTCAACCGGGACATTTCTATGTACCGCCCATACCTCCGGGAAGAACATGGTGCCAAAGGGAGAACATGTTGCAAGTATACCCACAGAGCACTGGTTGTCTGCCGAGGAACATCGTCTGAATCAACGAAATTGGTAATGGAGACCGCCGACTACGGCGTATCCACTAAAGCCTCGAGTCCGCATACAAACAGATCGGGCCGAGGAGCCTTT
This sequence comes from Tetrastigma voinierianum, assembly GCA_016808115.1. NCBI lineage: Eukaryota > Viridiplantae > Streptophyta > Magnoliopsida > Vitales > Vitaceae > Tetrastigma > Tetrastigma voinierianum. The sequence continues at coordinate 5,225 of JAEQBH010008112.1, forward strand.
CCATCCCAATCCCATCATGAATATCTCTATCTCCCAAAACTCAATCGAATGTATACTACCCGAAAGTGGAGGTACTACCAGTGTCATATAGGGAGTGGGTCCAGGTCACTCTGCATTCCTAAATCAACAAACCCCGACCAACAAGTCTTGAATAGCATGGCTCAATGCCGCACAACTATCTCGAGATCATGACCCACTCTTCCGACAGAGCACAAGAAGATCACCTGAACCGTGTGGTACGGTGGTCAGTGGTGCAGCGGGGAACAATCAAACCCCTTCAACCAATCTCCTAAATGCTCCATTGCATCCCTAGTCAGGTAAACCCGCCCGGCCGACCTGGGTGGAGGCTGCTCTATACCGCCACACCAGACATGTGGGCCCCGAGGCGCCCAGCATACACCGGCCGCAGGCGATGTAGATAAGTAGTCTGCACTACCGAAGGAGTAGCAGGTCTATACTCATCCTACCAGATCATCCGGGTAAAGCGAGCGCCCGAAAACTACCTTTGAAACTAAGGTGACGTGGGGGACTCGTGGTTCAGGCATGCCAATGGCACCAAAGATATGATGGTCTAGGTCCACTCCAGTTTCTTTCCTTAGAGTCCAAGGGAAGAGTCTCGCCCCATAATCTCACATATGCCTCCTCAATGCCATGCAGGCCCGAATCCACGATCTAAAGTCTATATGTGGGAAGCCCATGAGATGCCTAGCAAAGCTTATCAAGATCATGATAATCATGTTGATCCGATCGTGCTTGAGGGTCTATATCTATAATTATGCACCTCCTCTCTCCAAATGTGAGATGAACGGCGACCACTCTATCTGGCCTCACTCCGAGGGCCTATAAACTTCCGCAGATACGTCTACTACAAAAGATAAAAGAATACTGTTCGATAAACTCGTCCCAAATCAGCCCATGTCTCACGCCTCGGCGGGTCTAATGATGAAACTAACGCCGAGTGGCACCACTCGAGCTGCAGGAAAAAGCATGATCATTCAGGCTCATCCAATCTATGCCCGCGCATAACAAATGGCCAGATAATTGTAAGTGAGGTCACGGCACTTTATCCCAAAGGTACCTCTCAATGTCTAGCATGAACTCAACCCGCAAGGTCGCTATCGAAGGTCATCATATCCGGTCCCAACCTATAACTCCATCATGTCATGCAGACGGATCCTCTGCTCAATCCTATCATACAAAAATCTAGTGTGTCACACTGGTGCAAAATACAACAAATGCACAGGTCCTGGGCCCGACCATATAGTACAAATAGTACCAAACTCGCGGGTCAACAACAAGCTATGGTGGGAGGTGGAATCGCATACCTAATCAGAGAAAACTAAGATGGTAGGTGGTGGTGGTGGTGGTGGAGGCGTGAGGAGTTATGCGGTGCCCTCGAATGGGAAATGGTCGGGCCCGACGCCCATCAACTCCGTCCCTGCTCCCAATATAAAGATCCTCAAGAGATGCATCGCATCTAATTTCGTACCTAATTGGTCGACAAAGAGGGTATCAGGTCCACCTCATGATTTGATACCGCTCTAACTGACCGTGGATCCGAATCTCTAACAAGTCTACCCTCTCGATCTCGGATCCAAGCCCGGAACCTGTGTCGCTTAATCAACAATCCTACAAAAGGAAAGGGGTAATCCGGGCCCCTCGCGACTATCAATCCCGGAATCAATCCAAAGAATGCAATCCCATAATGAAATCCTCTAAGGAACGAGTCGACATGTGACATCAAAATAGCCTAATCCGATATGTTGCTCCATGCAGAGCTGATTCATATGGTAATACTAGGTAACGTGGGCTTAAAAGCTAACAAAGAGAGAAGGCAAGTCCTAAAAGGGTAGATGACCGTACCCACAAGGATACACAACCTAAGATCCTAATAAACAATCAATCAACAATTAACGTGACATACTAGCCACGCATGTATCCATGAAATCTAGCCTGTGTAATATACAAAAAGCATCACATTTTCGACATCCGCTATCTCCATAAGTACTCACACATCAATATAGCCCTATGCTGGGGATCTTATTCCAAACCCCTAGCTTCGGGTCAGTTGCAGACAAATGGGAATGACTCCCAAACAACATAAGCAATCCATGAGGAATGGTCACCAAGACTAGTTGGATTCAAGTAAGGGGATACACGCGTCTCACAAAAATGTCGGCGAAGGGGCCACGCATGGGAATGAGCAATCACAGAGCAAACAATCATGCACAAAGAGCGTTTCATCACAAAATCTACACACATTCTAATCCTCTAAGCCTAATCCCAAATGTTAAAGCTAGATACCAATCAATAATGAGAAAGCATGCTACAATTCAACAGGTGAACACACAAGCATCAACAAATCACAAATGCAAGCCAAATACCAATCAAGTGTATGATCATCAGTCATCTATGTAACCCAAGAGCCTCCTAATCAGAGAACCATGTGCTACAATATACACAACTCAAGTTCAAGCTTGATCCTCTTATGAAACCAGAGATTCTGGGTTCGATTCCCAGCGGAGTCACCAATTTGTGGACCCTACCCGATCCACGGGCCGACGCGACTCGCTTTTAAATGAAAAGAAAATGTATTGATTTTCTAATTTTGGTGTACCCGCCCCGATGATCGCTTCAAAACACTCATGTCATACCCATCGTCGTTTTATTGTCTTAAATTTTTTATTTTACGCTTAATTAAGTATTTCTATGTACTCGACATCTAATTTTTGTATTTGTGGTGTGAACTATGTGGAACCGGGTTTTGGAAGCATTTTGAGCTGAGGGTAAAGTGCATAAAGTCAGCAACGTCACGACGTCCCAATTCATGCACGCCCCAAAGTCGCGATCAGTCAACAAGGAATAAAAGTCAACAAGCGCAACACGCGACGCCGCCGCAGTTTTGTCTCTCCATCATTAAAATATGGGGACTAGAATTCGAGGCATCAAGATCGCACGAACGATAGCACTGCAAGTCAAAGCAAAGAGTTGACTCCGATCTCAAGCAGAGACCTACTTTTGCATTTTTCTTCTTTCTGATAGAAGTGCCGATGTTTTATATTAAATATTTGTACTCACATTCATTATGTTCCCAGATCCATATCTAGGTTTTATCAACCCCGTCACAATCGTACGGATTAAAGATTCGCTTTTTATATTATTCAGTTGTTTATGGCTCTGTTGTAGTCCGTCTATATCCTGATTTATTTACATGGTGGTGTCCGCCAACGTCGCATGACTTGCATTAGATATCCGAAATTCGAGAGACAGGATGTCCAGTGGATCTCGACAGAGCACTTCTACACCAGAACAGAGATATTCCTTCGAGGCGCGAATACTAAGGTTAGAACATTTGCCGCCATGACGAGTCAGTAGAGATACACTCAACCCTACTAATGAGATAGGCTGATATTCTCAGAGAGGGTATCTCGTAGGTACGATCACCCCGCCATCAATAAGTCACAATAAACCGAATAGTAATTTTTATAGGAAACAATCCATCAATAGGGCAAAGTGGAGACATAACCCTAGTCTCCACAACATGCAAGTCAAACGATTAGTTTAGTTTAAATCCAGGTATCAGTAAACTGTCACTCAAAGCTTACATCCAGATAATATTCAAAGGCCAATCTCCTCAGATTCAACATTAATTCTGTCCCCGTGGATCGATATCCGCACTCCCAGCACACTATATTACTCGAGGCGCACGCGCACTCTGCGCATGGGCGTACATATATACACATCACGCGACCTATCGCCCCGAGGAGTGACCGCTGAGTCGCTGCTACTTACTTTGTTGTTATTTTATAAAAGGAAACCAAGCAAGAACAAAAACCCCAATGACTCACGGTGCGGTTTGCGAAAAACTAGATTCGATCCGGATCGGGATACTCCATCAGAAGGTACTCTCATATGAGGCAAGACTCTCTAGGCCCTAACTCGATCTTTACTAGTGAATTGGGCACATGTGGAGCACACGGGTCGAGATCGTATTAGCCTCCTAGGCTAAACATACAACTTGGATCAAACAAACCTAATTGGTATTTAGCATACTTAGAAACACTCCAACCAAAAGGGCAAATGGCGCATACCTGTGGTCCCTAGCCAAACGCTGCAAGGGAAAGTTAGTCGCACATTTTGAGCATACAATAATCTCTCAAAATTAGATATCAAAAGAAAAGAAAGCCAGGAGAAACCATACATGGCATCTCAACCACTCATTGATGCTACCACTCTTGTATAACCATATCTATTCATCCCGAAGAAATGGGCTCAACAAAACACTAGATTATCGGGTGCTTAACTAATCACCCTCGACTCCGCATAGACCTGATTCTTAAGAATCCAAATCAACCACACTAACCTGAACTAAACCCCATTTCTGACCCTAAACATAGCCCTACACTGATCTAGAGCGACTGGGGCCGGACTCACAAAGGTCACGTGCTTCAATTAAACTGAAATCGAACGACCTCTTACTGTAAAACCCGAAACGAATGATCCTGGGGCCTCAATTTGTCAATCCCGGCTGAGAACAATTTAAAATTTTTAGAACATTCCTTACAGAGTAAGGAACCCAAAAATACAACGGTACACTCAACCAAATGACTAAGAACCGACACAACCAATAAAGACCTAAACTGGTTGTTTCTGAAGAATCGACGATGAATCTACTGATCCGGGCTTCCCAACCAGCTTCACCAAATTTGAGAGGCTCTCAAAATTTGTCAAACCTTCATCAAAGAGTCGTGAATCCAAATAAAACAAATCAAGTAGAAAACAACTCGAATGACTTAGAACCGATACAAATGGCGCCCAAAGACCTAAAATGCTGTTCCAAAGAAACCGACCAGTTGAACTCACCATTTGGTTTCCCAACCAGTTCATCCGGATGAGAGAGGCTCTAAAAATTTGTCATAACCTTATCAAAGAGTCAGGAATGTAACAAAACAAACGGAGTAATAATCCGACTCTGAATGACTGAGAACCGACACAAATCCAAGGCCAAAGACCCAAATCGGTTGTCCTGCAAAACTGACCCACGCGAACCGGATGATTCGTTTCCCAACCGGGGCCATCCGGCCGAGAGGCTCGGGATTTTTCAACCTTCCTCAAAGAGTCAGGAATCCAAAAAACAAACGGAATACAACCAACTCCGACGATCGAGAACCGACACAAATCCAAGTGCTAAAGATCCAAACCGATGTTCCAAAGAACCGAATTCAAAGGAACCGATGGATTTGGTTTCCCAAATCCGCTTCATCTGGTCAGAGAGAGGCTCTCAACATTTGTCAAACTTTTCAAAGATTCAGAATCCAAAACAAACGGAGTACAACCGCACTTCCAAATGACCGAGAACCGACACAAAAACGACCTAAAGGCTCCAACCTGCCTAAAGAAACTAAATTCAAGAAACCGTCGATTTGGTTTCCCAAACTGGCCCATCCGGGATTGAGAGAGGTTCTCAAAATTTTCGGAACCTTCTCAAAGATTCAGGAATCCAAACAAACGGAGGCCAATCCGACCAATGATCGAGAATCGACACAAACGGTGCAAAAACCTAAACTCGCTCCAACAACCGACTAGCGGAACCGTCGATTCGTTTCCAACCAATTCATCCCGCTGAGAGACTCTCAAATTTTTGTCGTAACCTTCCTCAAAGAGTTAGAATCCAAAAAACAAACGAAGTACAACCGACCGACGATTGAGAACCGACACAAACTGGGCCTAGTGTCCTAACACGAGTCCGCGAACAAAGGCAAAGAAAAGCATAAAAGAAATGGGAGAAGCATATAAATTTACACTGCAGATTCACGCTATTCCCCCTTTTCTTTTCTTTCTTCCGCTTCCAAAACCAAGTATCCATCTTCCAAACTCGTAACTCCTCTTCAAAATAAGAGAGACCAAGCCCCCTGATTTAGATAAACTCTTTTCCCTCCTTTTCTCCCTTTCTTTTTTCTTCTTTCTTTCCGCCTTCCTTTATCATCTCCAATGCTTTTCTTCTATATCTCTCTCCCTTTCTCTCTGAGCTCACTCCATTTTGCATACCTTCAGTCCCGGGAACTTCCCCCTTTAGTCTCAAACTTCCCCAGCTTCATGATCACTTCTCTATTCCTAAGGTCCATAGCTATCCACATTTACTCCTTTGCTTAACCACCATCCGTTTATCTAAGGCGTGGTTGCAAGCAACCCATAACATGGTCCAAAACTGGATCCAACCCATGCCTAGGACTGATTCGGGGGCTTAGCGGGCCCGATCCATACAGGACTGGGGCACCAAAATCACAACAATTAGCGCGCCCACGCTGTGTTAGCCCGATGCACCTGGCCATACGCTCCTTAACCCGGTCGATCCGATTGAGAAAATCTAAAAATTTTGAGAGAATATCTTTGGAAGAATAAGGAGTCCATGAAAAATGGTGCTTGATTCCGAGTCTCTAAGAAGGGAGATATGACCAAAACAACCCCATATTCGACCGAACCCGTCTAGTAATGAACTTCAATTGAAATCAATCGAAATGGGCCGATCTCTGGCCTAACCGGTCGATCCCACACAAAAATTATCAAATTTTTCTGATACTTCAATGAGCAAGGAATCCAAAAAGAAACTTGCTCAATTTCGAGTTCTGATGAGGAGATATGACGAAATAAGCCTAAGTGCTCCGAATCCGACATACTCCAATAAACTCCGATTTAGCTAAACCCTTGGGGGGGCCCCACTTGCTTCCTATGCCATGATGTCAATAACTAAAAAAAAGAAGCCACAATGACACTCTAAAAAGTGAACTTATGACACGACTACCGGACCACATACCAACTTACACTGAGGCTTGAGACCGACTCGTTTGGGGGCCAGTCTTTAATCTAAGTTATATGAGAACGACAGAAAGACACCCATGTGGATAAATGCAAGTGTTTGAGTGACAAAATCGAGGTCTACACCTATTAATTATGGATATCGGCTCACTCCATGTAAATCTGACTCACTTCTACATGTTGTAACCTGCAAATTCCTCCAAGGGTGGTCATCCGCACGACTAAGAAATGTGCCGACTTCGTGAGTCGGTCTACTATCACCCAAACTGCATTGTGCCTCCGTGGTGTCCATGGAAAGTGGGTCACAAAGTCCATCGCGACGCGTTTCCCACGCCCACCAACCGATTTAGCTGGAGGTTTATTAGCGGCAGATGTTTGCGAGACGCGGAGTGTTGCTCGCGGATATCTCTTCTGTCCGCCCAGCGGTTGCAGATTACATCGCATTTACGACAAAGAAATCGAGAGTAAAGTGAAACCTCGAGGATCTCCTCTATCGATCCGTCAATCGGGGGAACCATTACTCGTCCCTCTATACCGAAGACTCCGCTATCCGTGTGGGATGGTCTAACCTTCATTCACATGTACTGACCGCACTCGATCCCCATGGACACTATCTTCCCACGTCCCACACCTCGACCCACCTCACCCCGCTTCTCAATAGAGACTCAGCTACTAGACTTCTAACGTACCCCTAAGCCCGCTCACATCAGAGTCTAAACTCGCCTACGCCTCCGCATCCGGCTAATTCTACAGCTTTCATACTAGCCATGTAACGCCTCAAAAATACCCTATAATTTTTATAATAATTTTATGATATATTCCGAGTATGAATTGAGCCAAACTTGGGTTTTTCCGGGAAAGTAGATAAATTGATAAATTGTGAAATGTAAATTGAAGTGTGAGCATATGATTGAATATTATATGCTAAAATGAGAAATTGATCAACTCAAAATAAACTCCGCGAAAAAAGGCAAATGTGGAAAATTGTAAAATAAGACCCTGTGGTCAATTGTTATTAAGAATAAATGTTTATGAATTTATGATAAATGTGAATGACCAAAGTGGAATAATAGGAGACTCCGAAATGAAATGGGTTAAAGGCCAAACAAGGCCTTATGGAAATAAAGAATTGGAAGCACTACAAAAAGGAGAAATGAGAAATGAGAATATCAGAGAAGGCCAAACATGGCCACTTAAGTGGGATTTTTAAAAGACCAAAAGTGGTCTTTGGGAGCTCATTTTATGAGCAAACCCGTTTTTGAGAGAATGAGAGGAGAAAAGGGGGAGAAAGGCTAGGGTTTGCAAAGAGGAGTGGCTTTGGTCGGATTGGCTTCCCATTTCTTCCTCCTAAGGGATCAAGTAACCTACAAGAGGAGATTTGAAGAGATAAGGTAAGAAAAATCAAACCTTAACTTCATCATATTTTATTTGGATTATGGGGAAAAAGCCCTAACTTGAGAGAAAAGGGTTTTCGTTGATTCTAAACCACCTTTGGAGTTGCTTTAGGTGGATTCCAAGGTGGATTTTTGATACGGATGGATCGAGAAGGCTCAGGAAGAAAATGGATGGAAATGTTAAAATCCAACGTTTTTTCGGGGCAAAACCCATGCGGTACCAAGACAAAGAGTGGTACCCTGGGTATCTATAATGCAAGGTTATGTATCTGCACACTTAAACCGGTACCTGCATTCCACCGGGCAAAGGTGGACTGGTACCCCATTCACTACTTCCGCAGCTCGTTCAGGTATTATCGCACGCGGTCTCGTATTAGTAGACCGATTGTTAGGGACCCTAAGAAATTATTAACGGGGGTTCAAATAAGGATAGAACTAAGTAAAAAGCGTCTTAGTACCTCAAGTACAGGCTGAGACTTAGTGTCTTAACAGCTAGCTAACAAAGATAAATTGTCATTTCACTAAAAATATGATAATTGTTTGGCTCCACTAGAGTGGCTTGATTGTTATTCACTTTAGGGACGGGTGATGATCGCTAACACAAGGCGAGATCGAAGAGAAAGGAAGCAAAAGATCGTGACTTCAGTTTGTTCTCTAACTCTATTCTTATTTCAAGTGTTTTGGTAGATTACCAAATAAGTCTGAAATGATTATATGAATTGAGCATACCTTTGAAATGATATTACAAAAGCAAATATGGAATAGTAATATGATATTTGAAACGTTTGAAAATCGAATTAATATGAATGATAAATTAAATTGTAAATGGAATCGATTGATAACGACATCTTGAATTGAATCGATATCTTGAATGAACCGCGGCGGGATGCTGTCGGCATCCGTCACGAAGCTGAAATTGTCCAATCCCGCGGCGGGATGCACCAATGGCATCGCCATGATGGCGTATGGCATTGAAGAAATGTCCCACGGCGGATGCGGTGGCATCCATCATGATGGCGTATGGCATTTAAGTGATACCACATGTCGGGGTGCACCAAACGGCATTTGTCATGATGGGAGACCGAATTGTTAAATGTGTAAGCACATTACCAAATGATGATAAGGACGGGATTCATCAAGCGGAATCCGTCATAAATGTGAATTGAATAGTCAAAGTGAAATAACCAACATTGACGAGTGAAAAAGGGATTTTATGTATATGCTTAAATCTCATAAATTGAATTATGAAATGAATTGTTGCATTGAAAATGCAAGTTGTGATATAATAAATGATTTGTAAAATGAAAGCATGCGAAAATGAATAGCATGAGTATATGCGATATAATAGGCATGGTTTAATGTTAAATGCATGCCAAGTTAAATTGAATATTAGAATAGGCGTATAGAACCGCAAATAAAAATGCTTAGCGTGTATTTTTTATCTATGCGTGGGTTTCGAGTAGACGGGAAGGAAGAGCCCGAGGATCGCGAAATAACGAGGTCATAGAACAGAGTTACGGCGTATAAGTATATACCCCGCTATATGCATATCATTTCCTTTTTGAACATGGGATATTTTGTGAACAAAATAGTTAAACTTCGAATTAATGTTTTGTTTTGTATATTATTTGAAAAGGCATAGAATGCCTTCATTGTAATTGCATTTTGTGAAATGTAAATGTTTATGGGCCTTCCATTTGAAATTGCTTCCGCGCAATCGAAAACCTAAAATGATATAACATAAATAAATGATTTATAAGATAAATGAAAACGTCGAGGAAATACTTGGGACTGGGTTGGATCACGCCCATGCCGGTCGGCGAGGATTGATCGCGACACTTAAAAAAAACGTAATAAATGTGAATAAAAAGAATTAAGCGACCGTCCGGGGTTACCGGTTCGGATCAACAATCGGGTCGGGGCGGGCTCGGGGTCGCTACAAGCCGGTGCTCCCACGTGACTTCGGCCCAGGTGCATTAGCCACCACATTGCCGCCACGGATGGTGTGCAAAGTGAAGTCATAATCCTCTAGGAACTCCATCCATCTGCGTTGCCTCATATTGAGGTCCCGCTGTGTAAAGATATACTTCAGACTTTTGTGGTATGAGTACACTTCAAACTACTCACCATACAAATAGTGGCGCCAGATCTTTAAAGCGAGCTTCTGAGCATGACTCCATGTCTTGTGTGGGGTAGTGCGCTCATGATTCTTCAAGCGGCGGGAACCCAAAGCTACCACTTTCTGCCATCTCTTGCATCAAAACGCATCCTAATCCGGCCTTCGAGGCATCACAATACACTGTGTATCCTTGTCCTCTCTCTGGGACTATCAAAATAGGAGCTGAAGTGAGCCTCCTCTTTAGCTCCTGGAATGCCTTCTCGCACTGATCATTCCACTCAAACCTGACCTCCTTCCGGGTCAATTTTGTCATAGGTACTGCTAGTCGGGAGAAGTCCTCAATAAACCTCATGTAGTACCCGGTAATCTCGAAAGCTGGCGTATCTCGGGCGACTTAGGCCTTTTCCCAACTCATCACGGCCTTAACCTTCAGTGCGATACTCCCGAAGGCGCCTTTATTTGCCCGAAATCTCCTCAATAAGCCAAAACTCGCACTTACTAAACGGCGTCAGGGTGTGGTCTCTCAATAGTTGTAGAACGATCCCTAAATGATCTTCATGCTCCCTCTCAGACTGGGAGTAGAACAAAATGTCATCCACAAAGACTACGACAAACTAATCTAGATACGGTTGGAACACCCTATGCATGATATCCCATGAGATACTCTTGGTGCATTACGTCAATCAAGAGGCATCACTTGCAAACTCTGAGTGCCCATGCGCGATCTGCGTCTTAGAATATCGTCTCCCAACCCTCGGTGATGGTAACCAGTGCGAAGGTCTATCTTAGAGTAGACTCGCGCTCCTCTCAGCTGGTCGAACAAATCATCAACCCTCGATAATGGGTATCAATTCTTAATTGTAATCCTGTTCAACTGTCGATAGTCAATGCACAATCAAAGGGTCTTATCCTTCTTCTTCGCAAACAAAACCGGAGCGCCCTATGGTGAAGTGCAAGTCTAATGAATCCCTTATCGATAGCTCTGTATTTGGACTGCGAGTTCTACCTTGACTTCGGCTTAAGCGCGATCACATGTGGAGTCATGAGATGGGCGACGTGCGGGGGTGAACTCAGCCTGAAGTCCACATCCCTCTGCGGGAGGTAATCTTTGGTGGCTCATCGGGAAAAACATCCTCGTATTCTCCGCACTACTTGAAGCCGGTCAGAGTGGAGTTCCACCTCGTCCTCCATGGTAGGCTAGTCGATGACCCATATTGTCGGGTGCATGCGGAATAGAGTACATGGCACAGGTAACATCATGTATCCCCTTGGGCATTAACACAAGCACCATCCAATGTGTGGCGATAACCACCTACCACACTCTACAATCAATGACGATGCGATATCTTGAGTCAACCAGTCCATCGAGGATAAGAGTCGAACTTCGACATATCCGTGACCCTTGGATCCAACGTGGCCGAGAATCCACGGTAAAGATATCTAGCTAGCAATCCCAACGTATAGGATATGCTCGCCCTAGTCCACTGGGGAGAACTCACACATGGGCTCGCCAAGGTCTCGAACCTCAAGCAACTCTCGCACAACGATCTGGCCCGATTAATGAATGTGATGCACCTGAGTCAAATAACACTCTTGCCCGCTAGGCGAGATGGCAAGCGTACCACAGCCATGGCGGTGGATTTGGCGGCTGGCCCGGTGGCGTGATGGCATAGACACGCCCCTACATATCGATGTCCACACGTGAATTTTGTCCTCTACCTCGGCCCATAATCACGACCCTTCTAGCTGCACAGTAATAGCGGGAGGTACCGTGATCCACGGGACGATACTAACCCCTCAGGCCGCAGTGAAGTGCGGAGGAACGATATCCTCTGTCCCACGGTGGCGGGAGGCGCCACGATCACAAACCACAGGATCCTTGTCTCTGGGGGCAATCCCTCCTCATATGTCCGGGTTGTTGGCAATGGAAACATACTATCTATCCTACATTGGTAACCACATACGTCTCTGGCCGGGATGGCGCGACTTCGTTTCTGATGAACTAGAAGCCCTGTTTCTTTCCCGAGCGGAAAGAGAATGACTCTCCTTCCACTCTTGCCATTAGCACCCGCATCAGGAGTGCTCCGGCATTCTCCATCTCCTTCTCTATGAAAATTGAGCCGTCCCAACCATAAGAGTCCATGTCTGTAGGTGAGGTACGATCCTTGGGTAGACGATCTCGGCCGCTCTCGAACCTCCACGAATTTGCGCATCATGGCCGCATGTCGTCGGCAAAGCGGGCCCAACTCAATGAACCTAGCCACATACTCTATCACAGTCATGGCTCCCTGCTTCAGCTCTAGGAACTCCTGAGCCTTCGCATATCTAGCAATGGCCGGAAAATACTTGCCCATGAAAGAGCTGTGGAACTGCGCGAGTCATTGCCTCCCAAGTCACATAGAGTTCTTAACCTAGTCCCACCACAGCAGGACTCGCCCCTCCTATTGAAACATAACACTTTGATCTTAGGCTGTATCAGAGGTGATATCCATGGCCTCTAACACATTCTCCATCTATCTAAACCAATGGTTTGCCACCATCGGATCTCCTCCCCCAGTGAATATCGGAGGATGATGTGCCCTGAACCTCTGGAGGTTACTCTCGGACCTCCACGGCTACTGGCACTTCTTTGTCTGTAAGCGGCGTATGATCCTCGACCTCAACAAGACACATTGGTCAAATCTGGTGTGGTGCTTGGCCTAGCACCGAGTGGGCGTCCTCCGTCCTCCTCCTCGACTCGCCATCTACATGTCGAATGGCGACAAATTTGATAAAATTTCTATCTCATTCTAACTAGTAGTGCACATGCCAACCACTAATAGACTTAGTCATTTTGAACTAACCTGTTCATCCCTCTTTCCTTAGCGGAGCTAATCGTCAACAACTAATACAATTTTATGTTCATTATTGTTTTCCGAACCCCTAAGGTTATGTTTTCCAACCCTAGTGTTCCTTGTTTTCCATACATACCCAATCACGCATAAATGTACACAACATGCAACACATCATGTTGTTATACACCAACACACATAAAAACACAATGCATGCGATGTTCTAATCATAAAATTATTTGCCTAGGTAATTACCTACTAAACCACGACATCGGTACAATGGAATGCTCATATCGGACACACCTTAATGACCATGGCTAAACCCCGTGTCCTAAAGCCACTAGGTATTGGTATACTGTATACGATACCATGATGTGACGCCCCTATCCGGGGTCCGTTGACAAGAAGCCGTCCAGCCCGCGAGAAACTGTGAATATCAGTGCTCGATATCACACTCACATCTCTATAGATCGAGACCCATTTTGTATTTTTTAAATGAAGAACCATTTTCTTTATAATATTTTACAAGAGTTTGATATCTGACTCTTTTACTTTTACATGCCAAAATATATTAAAACTAGATTGTTCTAATATATTTCACAAAATCTTCTTAAGGCCACAACCCAGCCTTCTTCATTGCTCACGGCCTCGAGAAGGGCTGTAGTCTTCTTCTAGTACCTAAAGGGGTCCCGGCGACGGGAGTGAGCAAAGCTTGGTAGTGATAATCTCTGAGGGTTACTCCCACCTAAGTGCACATGCAATGGCACACCAAACATTCAAGTAAAACATACAAAAAAAAGTCCCTACTCCAAATGTCTACATCTTATGGATGAGAATGTGATACACCCATCCCCATCTCGAGCCCTCATGACTCCCTCACGCATGCTGCTTGAGTGTGAAACACTGTTTTTCAAAACAAAGGTTTTGTTCTGAAAACATAGTAACTAATTCTTGATAAAATTATTGGACAACCCTCCGGTAGTTGCTTTGGATAACTCTCCCAGCAGTCATGGGTCATCCTCCCGAGATGAGCGTTGGACAACTCTCAAGGCAATTCTTGGAGAAAACATATTCCCATGAAATTCATTTAACAACCATGTTTTCATGTCATGCACTTTCATACCCAGGCTTGTTCTAGGATTGCCCGATTATATGAAATGCAATATGCCATTTCTGATAATTCATGTTAATATAACAAACATGCATATATATATTAACAAATTCACCTTGCATGTTATTCACCTGACCATAACACCTGAGCTAGCTGGAAAGCACTAACTTGCCGATTTCCCGATGTCCTCCATGGAACATGGCTACGTCTTGACTCGATGGGCTTTCCATAAGTCTAAAAATACCGAAATGGAATTCGGGAGAAAAGTAATGACCTTAGATTTGGAGGTCTACATGGTAGGCAATCCTACCCAAGCCGGCCTACCTTACTTCTTTCCCGAGGAGCCCCATTTGAGACCGGCTCCAGTACCCAATGCCCTCCATAGGCATACGATTGGAATCTTCACTCAATGGGCTTTGCATAGAGTCCAAGAACACTCGAAACGGAGTTCGGACGATGAAGTTATGACCTTCAGAAGTTGGAGGTCACATGACCTAGGCGGTCTACGGATAGCCTACCTTACTTGCCCGGGAGCCCTTTTCCGGCCAGCTCCAGTACCCAATGCCCTTCATAGACATACAGATATAATCTTGACACAATGGTCTTTACGCGACGCCCCCAATCCTAGGGGTGTCAGTTGATACCAGATCAACCGCGAGTGCAATGTCTCACGTCATGAGGCACGTACACGTGTAAAAATGGCCACTTGGGCCTACACATCCTACTCATTAAAAATGTACATTTTATACAAAAATGATTTATTTACAATTGTGTTTAATTACAATTTATACAAAAAAATGGGTCTCTAGCCCAAAATTTTACAAAATACAAGAGAGTACAAGATAAGGCCATCTTGGCCGTTTCTTCGCCTCTAAAACCCGGATGCGTCCCATCCCCACTGCGTCTTCAATACCTAAAAAAAAATAGTCCCACGGCGGAGATTGAGAGCAAAGCCCGGTAGTGGAATTTCCACCTACTTGGGTTACTCCGCTAAGTGCTGATGCAATGACACACAAACATCAACACATGCTAATATCACTCTGGCCATATATTAACAGAGTGAATTCCATACATCATGTTATTCGGTTTATAATAACATAAACTCGGCTCGCATGAAATTTAAAGTGCAATCAGGCGGTTCGTGCTGGAACGACCCACAATTTCACACAACATGTTATTTTCTCATGGCAATAATATAACACGAGCAAATCCAAGCGAACACCCTAGCTTGGCAGGTGGGTACATCGAAACACTCTGGGATTTCTTAACTCGGTCCAAACCTTTGGGCAGAAACCACGGCCATCGGGGCCTCAGCAAATCCCATCCATTACATAACCCTTAAGCGAGTAAAACAAGTAGGAGAAAAGCCCTACCTTTGGGGTTTGTAGGAAACTCCCCGAATCTAGTACTCACGTGGCCTCGACGTGTGGGCAACTTGCCTGCTGCTTGTTGTGACGGCGTAGACGGTCAGATGGAGTCGGTAGATCTTAGGAAAGCCGGACTTTCTCTCTCTAAAACCCCCATCTCGACCACTGCCGAGTCAAAACAACCTGACGAAGAAAATCAAAGTGGAGAAGATGATGTCTTCTCCTTAAAAATTACAAGTTTGCCCCTCATTAGTTGACTTTCTCCAACCCATTTCTCCTTTCTCTTTGGATTTTCTCTCCTCTTTTTGGAGCATTCAACGTATGGGTCAAAGGAGGAAATTTCCTCCTCACCTTCCTCAAGCCAAACATGTGGCTCTCCATTTTTCCATCTTTTTCTTTTATTTCATAATTTGCTTGCTGTGGCGTATTCGCGACTTACGTAGAACGATGTGAGCCGCGGGATCCATTCCCACACATGGCTAATTGTGAGCCATTCTTTCCATGCCAAGTGTCACTCTCTTGGTGTGGCATGTGGCATTCCTAACGCTTGCCGTAACGTCATCGACGTTGTACCTCAGCATTGAAATCGACCATCTCGGAATTCGGCGAAATTCGACGTGGTAGCTGGAATTTCGCTAGGCGATTCCAACGGTGTCGTCCCAGTTTAGATCATCAGAGATCTAGAAAAATTCGGATTTTGGCCGAAGTACCATTTATCCTTCCTTAGAATCACGGATTTTCAGGGGTCGCTACTTTCCATAGAGTTTAAGAACACCGAACGGAGTTCGGAAGAAAAAGTTATGACCTTAGAAGTTGGAGTCATACTGATCTAATTTGGGCGGAACCATACAGGGTGAACCCATCCAGGTGCCGATGAACACGTCGGCGGTGAGACCCTAGCCCAGGACGGCCACTACGTAGACTATTTGGGTCAAGCGGTTCTCATAACTTGGGCTCTCGAGAGGTCGGGTTGAAATTCAAAAGCCTAACATCAAGTTCAGATGTGGTTACAATTACCTGAAGGACTCACTACCAAATTCTCTTTATTTCCTACCCAAAAACTAGTTCTAAATTGAATTTACTATGTACTACCCTGATATGGCAGCTTCTCATGGTTCATAACACGACCAAACATTCCCTTGGGGCAAGACAACCACACCTTCATTCATTTAACTCTAACACATAAAAATGGCACAAAGAACTCATTACTTAATCACAAAATCAGTCCTGGATGTCAAATAGTCCTAAATCTGAAGCCTGCTTGTCCCCGAAGTATTGGGACGGAATGCATCCTGACCCTCACGGCCTCCCACACAACCCATGTCATTTGAATGGCCCTTAAACAAGGATTAAACTAAGTAGGAGAAAACCCCTACCTCTTGGAGTTTTTTTCAAAACACCCTAACTCCAGTCTCTATCTGAAAAGCCCTTCTTGGAGTGAAGATGAATTCTTCTCTTTGCTCTCTGCACAGCATGGAGTCCGATCGTCGGAAATTTAGAGAGAAAGTGGAGTCTCTCTCTCTAAAACTCTCTCTTTTTCTTCCTCTCTCTTTACCTTTACGCTCTTTTCTTTTCTGCCCATCCTTGCTTAATTACAAGATGGGCTAAGAGCTTGTTCTTTCACTTGCCACATGTCCAATTTCTCATTGGCTCTTAGGATTTCCCTTATCCTCTTATCCATCTACCTGGATTTCCCTCCAATGACATGATGTCACATGTCACCTATAGCCCATACTTAAGCTCATTGTTTGACTTGCTCACAGCTTGACATGTGCCTCAATGTGAGCCACTCAACACCTGTCACATGTCATGCGTCACTCTCGGGGCCTCGAACGTCAAAATTCCACGACTGATCTCGGAATTTGACAAATCGGCGTGGTAGCTAGATTTCGCGAAGGCGATTCCAACGGTGAAGTCCCGGATTTCGTCATCGAGATCTAAAAAATATTCGATTTTTGCGAAATTACCATTTTACTATTTTTGAAAATTGGCGGATTTTAGAGGATTCTAACCGACCCTAGTGGTTGATGCCCGGTGATTCATTATAAAGTCGGATAAGGTTGTTTGTCCCTCTTAGAGTCAGTTTGGTTGATGCCTAACTGGTTCAGTACAAAGTCCGAATAAGGTTAATGTCTTACCGGCCCAATATGGTTGATGCCCAGTTGGTTCATTACAAAGTCTGGATAAGGTTGATGTCCCACGTGCCTAATATGGTTGATGCCCCGCTGGTTCATTATAAAATCTGGATAAGGTTGATGTCCCACCGGCCCAGCACGATTGATGCCCAGCTAGTTCATTACCAAGCCCGGGTAAGGTTGATGTCCTATTGGCCCAGCATGATTGATGCCCAGCTGGTTCATCACGATGCCCGGACAAGGGAGCGGTAGAAGAAGGGTCAATGAACCTCGCTAACCGGAATGTTCATCCGGAGCTGATCTATGTCCTACTCAAGGTACATCTTTTCTTGCTGTTAACTTAGTTATGAAGAAAGCACCCACATCGATTAGTAAGCACCATGCTTTATTATAGATAACATATGCTTCATCGAACTTGGTTTCAAAACAACGACAAAAACCGAGGCGGCAAAACATAGGTAAAGAAATAAAGCTAAATGAGCAATCACGAATCTGACGAAAACCTGCGTGTCACTTATTCTCCGGGTTACTTGGAGAAGCGGGCTCTTAACCGGCAGGCCTCGACGGCGGAGAAGATGCTCACACAGCGCTATTTTCCGTCTCGAGAAATGCAGCAGGAGCTTCCCTTTCAGGCGCATTCGTCACTTCATCAGGATGAACATCCATGGACGCAGCTTCGGCAAGGATAACACCTAGGGGACATCGAGGATTAATAAAAAAACTCTAGAGAAAATGGCTTGGACATGTTTGACATCCCGTTTGGAACCTCGGGTTGGCTTCCACAAATGTTATGTTCAAAGGCACAGTAGCCATACCCATAGTTAAAGATAACGTCAAAACCCTCCTCGTAAGCCTCCCTCAGGGCCCCGTTCTCTTTAAGGGCCTCTGCTCGAATAACAGATATTTCATCCTTACAAGTCTCGAGTTCTAAAAGCAGAGAGACTCATTCGTCGATCAGACGGCTAACCTCGTCATCTGCCTTCCGCCTAGCCTCCTCTACAACAGCTAAGGCATTTTTAACCCTAGCCAACTTGGACTCCACCTTCGCCCTAGCACTCCCTGTCGCATCGGCATCCATGCATGCCATCAAGGCATCATGGCGAGCAACATCTCTCTCTACCTAAGCTCGGGCCATCCTTTTCGGCAGCTTATACGGCCTAATTCTCCGCGTAGGAGCAACTCGGCTTCAACGAGAGCGCTTCGACATCTAATAATTAGAAACAACTGGAGTTGAGCGTAGAGCCTGGCTTTCTCAGCATCCCTCGGTAGGAGTTTGAAACTCTTGGTGTTAGTAGGTGTTTGTCTGTGAAGATATAGACTATACCACTTAAATTAACACTTATACAGAAGCCTTACAATTCTCCAATATTTATGTCAAAGTTGAATAGAGTTGTTTGAAAATGAATAAAACTGATTTTATGTTCTGGAATTAATAATGGATTTAGTCTATGACA
This sequence comes from Tetrastigma voinierianum, assembly GCA_016808115.1. NCBI lineage: Eukaryota > Viridiplantae > Streptophyta > Magnoliopsida > Vitales > Vitaceae > Tetrastigma > Tetrastigma voinierianum. The sequence continues at coordinate 24,452 of JAEQBH010008112.1, forward strand.
CTATGAAGTGCACAGGTCATTCAAGTAGTAAAGTGGATGAGATCCATATATCATTCCCAGAAAGAGATTGACAAAATTTGAAGTTCAGCTACTTGACTACTCAAGATCCATCTTGTTGAAACTCTATGTGATAGTTTCTCGGCTTATACTAGAAAAATAATTGTTTTAGAGATTACACCTAAAGGTAAAAGAAGTTGACATTATGATGATAAAACTAATAACAAAATAAAATATACTGGACTGAATAAGTTCTCTATGAGAAATGAACACTATCAAAGTAGTGCTTGTGAGCTTGACCAATTACACTTTTCATAAATGCATTGTTACTACATTTTTATGATGGATTTGGATTTTGTCCAGATGCTGGCTGAAATGCGGTTGGATTTCTCCGTAGTTCGCGACCCGGAGGTCCTACTTCTCGAAGACAAGAGTATAACCAGTTACTCATGCTCAGCACAATCTTAACAATATCTGGGTATCTTTCTTTCTCAATACTTCATACCCATTTCTTGAGACTGCAGATTTCTTGCTTCCTAAGTAAAGGTTGTTGCAAAATTTCTACAACTTGATTGATGACTCATCCTTTAAATCTAGTTCATATTTCCATTCCCTTGATTAGATCTCAGCTAACACAGGTTCAGAAGCTTTCCAACAGATTAAGGTGAAATCTCTGATTATTTAAATTTATAAATATTCCCCTCTAACATCAATTATGAGTGAATTAGGAATTTATCAACCTAGGCATAGTTCTTCAATGGTAGTCTAACATACCCACAGATGAATATTCCAAACTCTCAGAATCTCCATCTGTGTCCTTTCAGAGGGTTTTCTGAAAATCGGGAAGCGGGATACACACCTTGGGAGGGCCGATCTGGAGTGGGAACATATCCATTCAATAACACATCAGCGAAATAAATTCCAATCGAGGGTGATTCTCTCTCTAATTCATGCGAAAGAATGCAGCCAGCTAATAAAAATCCAATCTAGTGAAGTTGTGCTTCTTAATTACGGAATCCTGATCTCTGATAGGTGTTGATCAACAACATCCACCCTATAGTTATAATTCCCTTTGGAAGAAACAAATTCCAAAGAATTTGGCAGACTTCGTGATTCAGGGTTGTAATTAGAAAAGAGAATAAAAATTAAATCCATCTTTTACATTCCTAACGGTGCGGTTCATATCCCGGAAAAAAATAAGAAGAAATAAAAAAATCTATTCTAAAATATACGGTGGAATGCTTCCTCCTCCTCCTCCTCTCCTCCCGAAAATGGGTTCAAAAGAAAAAAAACGGAAGCTGCCTTTACTAAAACTTTATATGCTTGTATAATCTTCATAAGTGGGCTATTCGAGAATCCCATGTGGATTTCTCTAAATAAATGGCCAGTTCTACGTTTGGGTCGTGACTGGGAGCAGGGAATCGTGACATGAAATCTTGTGTACGGTTTTGTTGTTGAGTGCGTGCGTGACCTCGGGAAAGCTGGTCGCGAAGTCCGGCTCATTTGATTTTAAAATTGTTGAGTTGCGACCTGATGTTTGTTGTTGTGACATGTTTCTTTCAGTTGCATTTGATTAGTGGTCGCGACATGAATTCTTTGTCGTGACCATAATGGATAATCACCCAGAAATTACAGTTGAAACCTCATTTTCTTGTTCAGGGAATTGATATCGTGACCTCAGTTCGATGTCGCGACCTCACTCTCTGTTGTCATCCTCTTTGCTTCTTGGTCGCAACTTCTCTTTCATGTTTGTGACATCATTAAAGTCCATCTTGAGCTTTCAAGAGGTCGTGACTCAAGCGCCGATCTGCTTGTTTTCTTGTTGCTTGATGGACATTAGGTTGCGACCAGTATTTTCTTTAATCCTTTTAACGATTCTTGTCGCGGCACAATTATGTCCCAACGACCATCCCTTCTTCCTATCAAGTCGCAACCTCATTTCTCAGTCTCAACAATTCCCCTTCAATTTTTCTATTTCTGGTCGGGACCTGATTGTTCAGCCCTTTTTTGGAATATATGTCGTGACCTCGATTTGATGTTGCGACCTCGGTTCCTGTTGCCAGCTATGTTGATCTTTCTTGTGACCATGTTTTTCTGACCTTTCAATAAATTATATGTCATGACCTCAGTTCCATGTCGCGACCTGGCTGTCTTGTTTTCTATTGCATTCTATATCACGACCTCAAAAGCATTTCCCGACCTCATTTTGACATCGATATGATCCTTGATGCAAACTGCTTTTATGTGACTGCGACTTAAACTGTTTGTCTATTCATTGTATTGTCGTGACATGAATTCCAGGTCACGACCTGGAGTGGTGTCCTAAACACATTTTTGTCGTAACATCAATTTTTGTTTGCTACCAACTATGTCTTTCAGCCCGTGTCGCGACCTCGAAGTGTCGTGACTATCAGGTGATATTCAGACGATGTAACATATTTTCATATATCGGTTGATGTGTGATGTGGTTGACAGACATGATCTCAACTTATATCTTCGTCGTAACCTGAAATTGCTTGGCAGAGACATTGTAAGTCCATTAAGCATTACTTTCTGGTCGCGACATCATTTCTTTGTTGCGACCAACAATATCTTCTTTTCATGTCACGACCTCAAAACGGTGTCATGACATTATCTTCCTTGAAGTTCCTCGTCTTTGGTCAACAAGTTCTCTTACGTCACGCGACTTTGTTTGGCTTGCCATCGCCTCTAGTCGTGACCTGAATTCTCTGTCGTGACTTGGCCCATTGTGTTACTCGATACCTGACCAGCGACATCCATAATACATTTGCAACCATAATTGTCCTTTTTTTGTGTCGCAACCTCAACGATAATCGCGACATAGAATCTTTCCTTGAAGCCCTTTTTTAATCGCAACAACTTCTCGCTGCCATATGACTTTTCATTCGACATAGTATGACTACGATCGTGACCGATTCTTTGTCGCACCTGCGCCAGCCAAAAACTGGACTATTTTCATTTCGATCCTTCTTGGAATTTTCATTACGCCATTAATTTTACCAAAATAGAAATTTATTAAATAGTACATATTTACTATAAAAACAAGCAATTACATTGTAAGAACAATCGAAAAATGAGCTAAAAATTCAATGAGTTTTGACTCATCAAATTTGAAACTCAAAATTTTGCTTATCACAGTAAAGAAAAGAAAGATTTGTTTATTCGCCGAACAATTTAACTTTTATTTTGAAGGACATTTTTATGTTCTACAGCACAATCTTTTCTTATTCCACCCCTTGACTTGAAAAAGAAAGGTGCGATTATCATTTTCAAAACTTTAGTTTTCAGAGCGAGAAGAAGGAATGTTTTCAACCTCTATTACAAATAAATTGATGAATCTTGTATGAAAATAGTTTAGCGATAGATCTTGTTTTGTGAGTGTGATAGCAGATCTTCTTTTTCATCTTTTGTTGAATTAGTGAATCTTCAGGATCTCAGCAGAACACTAGTCAAGAATCCGATAAACATTTTCATATTGATCTCCACTAATGTAGGCAAATTCAACCTTCAAGATCAAGAGGTCTTTTAGGCTTATAATGTTAGGCTTAGGTAATTGGGTGGACAATTGGAAATTTTTGAGGTACAAATTACGATTCATTGCCTTTACGTATAATAGCCTGTAAGTCTTCATCCTTCATCCATTTTCTACACTATTTTCCTTATTGTAATGTAAACTCTCTAACTGGCTTGTACATCTGTCTCTTATATTGTGTGACTCCTTTGGTTGCCACTTTCAACTTATCATTCGATTCCTTTTCTGGAACTCTTTTCATTTCTCTTTATTTTCAAGGAGTGGAATAGTGTAATGTTTTTGTCTTCTTGACTTTCTAATATAGAACTTTAGACTACTTAACTCTCATACCGAGTTAGCATTAGGGTACTGGGTGTTGAAACACTAAGAGCTTAATTGTTCAGAATGGATAGGCCCTGAGACAAAACTTATTCTTTTTAATAACCTTTTATCTCTGATTCTTGATTTGTTTTTTTTTTTTTTTCATAAGTCCTTGTAATCAAAGAAGCCATTCCCCAAACTTGTTTCTTTACTGATAAACATCTTATTGAAACCAAGTAATTTAGGGTTCTTTCTTTGCGGGATTTTAGTATGAGAGAGGGATTCAAGCTTCCTAATTCTTTATTTATTTGAAGAGGTGGGCATTTTTTGCTCAAAGCATGGAACTAGAGTGTATGCCTTTGCATATAATGAGGGTAGGTTTGAAAAAGTTCAAACTTCCAAAGATGGCCTCTATCACTTCTTGTTAGTTGTTTTTTACTGGGGATTTCGCCTTGGCCAAATACATCTAACAAGTTCTGGGACACCTTTACCTTTGATTGTGAATCACCTCCCGAGGAAAGATGTTCCTAATCCTCTCGAAAGTTTTAGAGTTTTCTTGACCATGTGCATTGTTTTCCAAAATTGTGTGACTCACTTGTCTATACATTCAATCATCTTATTTACATTCTATCAATTGTGTACTTTTTCAATTCTACAATTTAAACATTCAAACTAAAGCGTAACTTCTTATTTCATTTCTTATAACTATTCTTATTTCTCTTATCTTTGTTGTTCTAGATTTAAAGCGAGTGGTCATTGTGTATTGTACTAATAAGGCAGATACATAGGTCATTTATTGCAGACAAACAATGAATGACACCATCAACCACAATTCATAATCGAATCCATACATCCCAAAACAAATTACTTATTCGGCAATCAAATTCAGTCAAGCATTTCAGCAATATATAATTTAAATTATCATTGTTGAAAGCAACAACCTAATTCATCAGATTCAAACATCACAAGACATTTTAAATGAACCATTACAATTTACATTCATGATGATGAAGAGATGCAGTGAGAAAGAAAAGTATAGTGTAATTTTTACCTTTCTCCCTTTCTTATAAGGTTTTTGGAGTATGATGTTGGGAGAGATCTAAGTCAAAGCTTGCTAAACATGGGGAAAATTAGGAAAAGGTCATATCTGGTCTTTTCTTTTCGGAGGGTGTGGGTTATACCTTGTCAGTGGAGATTAAATCATTTTAATTTGAAATCACAAATGCGATCAAGACAATGCTTTGTTTCAAGCCCTTCCCAATTCATTTGTTTTCCATTTCGGAAATACAATCCAACATGTCGATAAATTTTGTTTATCAAATCCCAAGCTCTCATGCCAGATTTTCTTACATAAATATCATTATCTTCTAGCTCTTTATCTACGTCATGTCAATTTCTAAACTCCTTGAATTGCCTTATACGGTACTTGAAGGCTTGAATCTTTTTTAGCATGTTACCCTCTATCTCAGCTTCTCTTTTCTTCATAATGGTAAGCACCTCTTCATCTCTTCTAAACTGGTTGTTGTAGAAGATCTGGCTTAACTCATCTTTTCTCCCATTTCCTTTTCTCTTCATTTCCTCTCTTCTCTCCGTCTTCCTCTCTACGTCTTAGAGTCTGCTGAATAATTATTCACTTTTCTCTAAATTCGACTTCTAGAGCTCTTCTCGAATTCTTCTTGTTTTTCCCATTCTGCTCCCTTTCTTCCATATTTTTCTTTATTGTCATAGCATTTCCATGATTTCGGTGTTTCATATCCTCTTACGGAGCTTTGCTTGCTCGGGAAATTCTACATCATATCGAATGGTATGGCTCAATGGGCTCATCCTGAAATGCATCTCTTCCTCTTCTGTTGGAGGAATTTTCTCTGGGATAGCTTCCATTTCTCTGTGACCATCATCCTCAGCAGGCTCTGCTTCTACTTCCACCATCCTTTGTTACTTTTTATTTTTGGGCCCTTTTGCCACCCCAGTAAGGGTCAGAGGAGATACCTTGGGATAGGTTTCTTCTTCATCCCATGATCCTGTCACCCCAGCGAAAATGCATAATCTGCTGATTGTTGTTGGGTGAGGGATTAGTCCTCTTTTGTTACTTAAGTGGTATCATCTGATCGACACCTCAATTAAACCCCCCAACATTCCATTTATAATAAGGCATATAGAATGGTGCCTCTTGTTCTCTCACTGCATAGAGATGTTAAGTTGGTGATTAGTGCCCGAAGTCTTTATTTTGAAGTACTATTCAAGATAGGTTTTGAGTGCTTTTTCTTGCCTAATCATATGAATTAAACGGTGTCTGTGCGCCACTTAGTGCTTCTAATTTGTTTTGAGATTGTTTTGGATAGTTTTGCGAGATCTTGGGAACTTGAGTTGCGAGCTCGGCTTCTTATTGATCTTTGAATCTTGAGAATCCTCGTTAATTTCACCAAGGCGAGCGATGAAATGTCAAAATGATTGAAAGAATTGAAGGCAAATTGATGAATAAGCCATGCGAGGAGTGATGCGAGTGGCCAGGCAGACAAAAGAGGACCCTGGACTTTCGTATCCCGAAATTCGAAAATTCGCGGGGATTCTTAATTTCACGAGGGGATTAGAAAATTTCGCAATCATATGAAGAATTTATCTAGCAAAGATTCAAGCTAGGTGAAATTTTTAATATTAATAATTTCACTAGCCTAGCGAAAATTACATTCATAGAAATTTTGGTTTCGCTATCTCTTGTAAATTCGCTAATTTGTGAATTTTCCTTCTTATAGCAGAAATTTCATTTATGCTAGCGAAATTTCTATGAAAATGCCCCTTTGTGTTTTGGTATTTTGATCCCATTGATACGTTTTATTAATTCTGCATTTGTCCCTAATGTAATTTCATATTTTAGGCATTTTTTGTAATTTCACACTTTGGAGTTGGCTATATAAAGCTCCTATGACTTTGTAACCCTAACTATTCCATTTATGTAAGTTTTCTCCACATGACTTTTCATTTTAGGTTTATTTTGCTCTCTTCTCTCTCCTCTTTCCCTCATTTTCTCAGCTGCCAAACACCCCCCCTTGAGGATGACAACTCAAGGGATGCTTAGCTAAACCTCATATGAAGAGGGTTCTTGAATTGTGGTTTTTAGAGACTCACCCATTATCTCTCTTTGTAACCACTGAATGTTGTTGTTTCATATTTCATTTGGGTTCAAATGTAACTGTACTCATGAGTCAAATACCCATATGCTTCAGGTTCAGTCATGCATTCTGAATGGGTGATGTTAACTGAATCCGTTCGACCGCGTGGATCATCTCGGGCATCAACGTCGGATACGAATCACCACTCGTCGGTTGTTCGGTTCCGTTGATAAACAAAGTTCAGGTTGTTGATATGTTGCCTCTAATGAGATCGCCGTTTAACAGTCGTAATTGTCAATAAGATGTTCAAATACTCAGGTTCATTACTCTTTAACGCTGATCTTTCGCGCCTTACGTTATAAATCAATAATAAAAATCTCCGCCATTTGCGCCGGAATCTTGTGAACATTAACCGTGATGACATATCTGCGCGGTAGCTTGACTCTGGCGGTGAGAAGTATAGGAAAAATATTGATGATTAGGATCACCTGGTGGCCTGATCGATGGCGTCGTTCTTAGGGATGGTGCAAACTACGAGATGATGAGTTGAGATGTACTTGTAATCCATTACAAGAGTGTTTATGACCTTCGATCCTTTTTTTAATTTAGTGTCTGCGAGGCGCAAGTTTTCTTCACTTGGCGATTCTTGCTTGTTTTTTATTTCTGATCGGAGTTTTGTTTTATTCTTACTGGCCTTTTTTAATAGCTTTGTTTATTCTGTTTTGTTTCATTTTGTGTAACAGGTGTTTATAAAACCTTTGAAGGGCAGGAGGATATCAGATGGGTCTGAAGAGTGAGTGCATCGGTTGAGGTAAGTTGTGAAATCGGTGTGCCTGAGTGACCAAATGGGATCCTCTAGAATAGCAAAGTCAACAAGCACCCCCTATGAATCAACTGGCCTCGGTGATGAGGGATCACATGCCTCCTAGGTGAGTGCTCCGCTACGCATCATACCACTGTGATGACGTGGTGGTAAGGCCTATTTGGTGCCACAGCACCACATTCCATGGAATGAAAATGAGAACCCTCTTGCTCCATATCTCGAATTTCGGTATGCACAACTTTTAAGGAAGGAGTGCCCGACATGGATTTGCTCAAGCTGAAAGCATTCCCTTGACGAAGATAAGGCGAAATTTGGCTCCAATTCATTGAGGCGAAACGATCAAAATTGGGCCGAACTTGGCCTAAGTTTCGAAGAAGTTCTTGAAGTACAACCAAGACCAACGGTTTGAAGACGGATCTACGCCTGCACCGGCCTATGGCTTGATGAAAAGTTTTATCAGTGTTGGGAAAGATTCATGGAGACCATCAATGCATGCCCACACCATGGTTTTGATACACGGATGCTAGTGGTGTTTTTATGATGGTATGTCTCCACCGGCCCAAAAGCAATTCTTTTGGAAACCATGTGTGGGGGTGACATTTTAAGCAAACACCCAAATGAGGCCATGGACTTTTTGAACTATGTGGCCGAAACCTCAAAGGCATGGGGATGGGCCGTGAATCGAGAGCCAGAAAGATCGGGCGCCAGACCGGGGGAGTGTTATGCACTTTCGAGAGACAAGGAGATGAAAGCAAAATGACCACTTTGACTTCCGAAGGTTGGAATTTGGAAATGATCGTAAATCTGAGAGCGATCAAGTGATTATGCATCCCCAACCTTGCTTAATTATCGGTCAAATAGTCTACCACTGAGAACCTTTGTCGAGCATGCCCATGCGAATCAAAACAAGCCACCTGAGTGCTCCATGGGACACTTATAACTTAGTGAAGAAATCGTAGGCTTTGTCATGGAAGCTGGCCCACATATTCTATCGAACCACGACGGCAGTTTGGCTCCACTTCAACTCCTAGCAATGTTTGCCTCCGCCCTACTTCCCTGGTTGAGCAAGCAATCCTGAATTTAAGTAAAGTGGTAGGCACGTTTGTTGAAGAATAAAAGGTATTGAATGTTCAAACTAACCAGAAAATTGAAGCAATTGAGAGCTCACTCAACGGGGAAAAATTTGGGTGATATACACTCTGAGATTTCGGGGTTGTCGACCAGCGACTGCGGGAGGTTCGAGAAAAGAGGTTCCTCGATCCACGGCAACATCGGAAAGGGAGTGCATGAAATAGAGGCTCAGCCAGTAGTCAAATGTAAGAATTGATGAAGTCAAGGCAGTGGTGACTTTAAGAAGTGGTAAAGCTGAGACTGCGGTCCCGGCTCTCTAGTCAGTCCGCCCCCGGTAGCTGACCATACAAGAGAAACAGGTCAACAAATAGGGAAGAGAGTGAGAGACCCGATTATTACCCGCTCCATTCCATGGGCTCTCCGAAAAAAGAAAAATTATGTTAACCAAACAGAAATGCTAGAGGTTTTACGGCAAGTGAAAGTTAACATTCCTCTCCTTGACATGATCAAACAAGTCCCCACATATGCAAAATTCTTGAAGGACTTTATGCACGAGTAAAGAGGTCTCAATGTAAATAAAGGCCTTTTGGTGACGAGTGAGTCTTTATCATTGAGTCTGAACTCGGTGAAATATAAGATGGGATATCTCGATCTAGGTTAATATTGGAGGCATTGGTGTATGGAGAAAGCCTTTATTAGACTTGGGGCTAGTGTGAACCTTTTCTTAGTATTCCATGTACAAGCAACTTGGTTTGGGTGAATTGAAACCTGTCCCGAAGTACGCACTGTCAGCTGTAGTCGATAGATTACAATTAAAATCTGCAGAAGGGACCATTGAGGATGTTTTAATACAAGTGAACAGATTCTACTACCCAGTGGACTTTGTCGTACTTGACATAGAGCCGGTTGCAGTGGGAGCCAATCATGTGCCCATCATATTGGGGAGGCCATTCTTGGCTACTTAGATACCATAATATTTGCGGAATGGGGTTATCACGACTCACATTTGGGAATATGACCTTAGAATCAATATCTTTCATTTGAGTAAAGGCATGTGCACTTTCGAGGAGGAAGATGAGCGTGATCTGTATAATAGATGCAATTCTTGAAGAGCAGGCTAATGGTGACCAGGGTGCAAGATGTATTAACTTGAGTGTAGTGTACTGAGAACAACAAGAACCTCGATGCATGAGCTTAGTGTAGGGTCTTTGGAGAGAAAAATAGAATCCCTACCTCTTATTAGCGGTAGCGAACCAAGGAACTCAATAGTTGACTCGAGCCCTCCCGGTTGAGTTAAAGTATGCATTCTGGAAGAAATGGGCAATGTCGGTTGATTTTTATCATTGTTGACCACTTCACACAAGAGCGCCTTTCTTTGCGCCTTCCTGAAAGAACAAAGCGGCGATGGGGTGGAAAATTTCTTATTTAAAGGCATAAACCTGACAATGCTTGCACCCGTCACATTTACAGAAAGGGTATAAAGTGTTGAAGCCACAATGGAAGTTGAACCCAGCTGCGGGGAATGGATTCGCAGTGAAGTCTAAAATTTACTCAGTAGGTATCATTTTCGGAATTCGATAGCACTTGGGTAAGCCCGACCAGGTGGTGCCGAGAAGTCGGGAAACAAGCGAAAAATGAAAGGATGAAAAATTGTCTGCAGGCTTACTCTTAGGGTGGAAGTGTGCATAGATTATAGGAAGCTCAATGAAGAATTAGCGGGGAAAGATGCTTCCGGGTTGCGTTCATCGATCAGCGCAGGGAGAGTTTGGACACCCGTTCTGATGGCGCTTTTGGATGGTTATTCGGGGTACTTTGGATAAGTTACCTTAGAGGATCAGGAAAGACTACCTTTACTTGTCCATTTGTACGCATTGTATGCTTATAGGAATGCCTTTGGTCTACAGCGCTGACCACTTTTCGAGAGATGTAATGCTTAGTATGTTCAGCGATATGGTGAAGCGCATAATGGAGTATACATGGATGATATCCTTTGTGTATGGAGCGATTTTGAAGAATGTCAACTAATCACGGAGGCCATCTGGAGGTAGATAAGAGAAGAACACGGTGCTCAAGCTGGGAGAAGTGCCATTTATGGACTAACCAAAGGAATTGTCTTGGGGCACATTATTTCATTGGGGAATAGAAGTTGACAAAGCAAAAATTGAACTTATTTCCAAGCGCCATCCCGACAAATGTAAGAAAGCAGGTTTTAGGCAATTCCTTGAGGTCATGCACGGGCTTCTATAGAAGATTCATTAAGACTTCTCGAAGATTGCTAAGCCCGCATCTGACTCACAGAAAGATGCCAAATTTGTTTGGGAGAAAGAATGCCGGGGAGAGCTTTGAAGAGGTGAAGTCATTTAGCTCTTGCCACAGATTGTGCAGACACACCTAAGCGGCGGTTGCCTTTTGAAGTGATGTGTGATGCAAGTGATCTTGCTATCGGGCGGTACTTCGGCTTGACGAGAGGATGAAACCTGTATAGTCTATTATACCAGGCAAACCTTGAATGAGCACAAAGGAATTATACTACTACGGAGAAAGTTGTTGGCGGTAAAGTCTCTTGCCAGATGAGATTCGAGCATACTTGGTCGGGTGATCTTGATCATTTTTCTCTGGACCATTCGCTTTGAAATATCTCTGACTGACAATGCAATGAGGAAGGCTTATCAGATGGGTTCTTCTCTTGGGGAGTTTGGCAGAAATTAAAGACAAGAAGGGGGTAGAGAATGTTGTAGCGAGATCATCTTTCAAGGTTAACGATAGCGGCGTGTTGATAACCCACCATCAATGATGGAATTCCACTGAAGAATCTACGATCACGGCCTAGGAAAAGCTCCACTGGTAGTAACACATTACTTGATTTCACCATAGCAGGGAGAAGCCCCGCCAGATTGGAAACAGGGATAGAAAATATTTCTTTGCAAGGTTCGCTCCTATTATTAGGAAGAGCCTATTGTTTAAATATTATGCGAGATCGGATATTGAAATGTGTGCGAGGAAGAGCGATAGAGTTACGAGCCTTACGAGAGTGCACGTGGTGGTCGCTGCTTCAAAACTGACAATGAAGGTCTTGCCGATCGGACTCTCTTGGCCTTCATTATTTAAAGAAGCTCACCCGAATGTATCGTGTGTGTGATAGATGCCCAGATAGGAAATTATCTACTTCGTCATATGATGCCTGAACCCAGTTTTAGTAATTTGAAACTTTTCGATGTTTGGGCATTGATTCATGGGACCTTTCCACATCCTATGGTCACACATACATATTGGTGGAGTGGACCTATGTGTCCAAATGGGTTGAAGCAATCCCCACCAAACTAATATTCTGAGGTGGTGCTTAAATTCATGAAAGCAAACATCTTTTCTGGGTTGAGGTCCCAACCAATTCATTGATGGAGGTTCACATTCTGTAACAAACCTTTTGAAAACCTCATATTCAAACTCAGGTTGTGACATAGAGTGGCACCTTACCATCTCAAACAAGTGTTGAAATAGAACTTATAACAGAGAGATCAGACAAATTTAATGAAGGTGGGTGGTAAGCAAATAATAGAAAAGTGGTCCATAGCGCTTGAATTATTTAGCTGGGCCTCTGAGCAAACACAGACAATCGCTTGGAATATCCATATCGGTTAGTCTATGGTAAGGCATATACTTCCGATTGAAATTGAATGCAAGGCACATGGTGGGCATTAGGAAGCTGAACGTGGATCTAGTGCCAGGGCGGTCGAGATTCCTTGATACCGATGCGTTGGAAGAATACGAAATGATGCTACTTGGTCGAAGATTGCAAAGGAAAGATAAAAAAAATGGCATGATCAAATGATAGCTGGGAAGAATTTCAACGAGGGCGAATTCCCTCTGTATGACTCCAAACTCCATGTTTCAGAAATGGCTCAGAGTCGCGATGGGCGGATCCATTCCATTGTTAAACGGCCTTACTGATAGTTCAGTGGACCCTACTCAATCCAAGCCAATGCAGGTGATCAAAGTCAATGGAACGGAGAGATTTGAAGCCCTATGTTGTGCAATGAACCGCCCGGGGGAAATTCTCCTTCTGGACCCCAGGTCCCAGTCCACACGTTCAGGTGAAATCACGCTGATCTAAGCCATGATCTTGTGTTTAGTTTATTAAATTTCTTTTTGTTTAAAATTTTTGTTTAGTTCACTTTATGTTGACTCATTGGTATACTAACAAATGAAATGACCTTTTCGACCGCGTATTTGAGGAGGTACGGTTCCATCCTTTGGTTTTGTTCCATGCCAAACCGGAGTTAGAGGTAATTTTCATATTTTTGGAATTTAGGTTTCTTGGTATTACATGTCTACCATTAGCTGATCGTTTTCTTTAATTTTAAATTCTTTTTGTGTCCCCATTTGTGTATCTCTGCGCCTTTGGTGAAGAATTGGAAATACTGTATGTTACCTTAATGATAGAACAATTCCGCGCATGATTTAGTTTTTAGTCAATTGAGGTTTCGGCGTATTCAACCTTGAACATTCCCCTTGTGGCTAATTCACTGCTACCAGATTACTTTGATAGGTTGAAGCTATATACCTCTTCCACTTTGCGGCCGGCCTTAGACATAATTGACGACTGTATAGGTTTGTGTTACCCGTATGAAGACAGTGTAGTCCTCGAATGAAAGGAAAGAAAAGCAAAAAGAAAAAAGAAAGAAGAATAAAAGCCGTGGCGCTTTGCCTTGAAACCCGAACACGGTCCGAGGGGTATATAGCGAAAGCCGTTAAAGCCCGATGCCCTAAACCTTAGTGGTTTAGATATCGATTTAGTGAAATTATTCTACAGGTGGATGGTAAAAGTTTAAGCGTGTCGTAGGTGCTTAATTCTCGAAATCATTAGTCAGAGTGGCTTTCACGAGTTTGTGGTCGATTGATCCTTTTGACGATGCCATAGACCTTAATTGGTTAGGAGGTCATCGGTGGACCCCGTTACACGGACTTTAGGTGAAGTGAGTTTTTAGCATTGCACTATTGCAATCAAGGAAGAAATAAGAGTGTAGCTAGTCTATTTAGGTTGGTGTTATGACGATTTAAGGCCATGGCGGTAAGCTAGGTTGGGGGAGGAATGACTCTGATTTATTGGCTCAGAAAGTGGTTACCTTAAGACAATTAGATTTTTGGTGGAAGTTCGGGTTGACTTCCTTGGGGTGATGTTGCCTTTAAATTGTCTTATATGGTTTTTTTATTCTGTGTTGATTTTCGAACAGAGTGTAAATTGTTCATATTAAAGGTAAAGCTATCACGTACATACACTTTTTGAACCATATACACTTTACATGCTTGGCCTGACATGCATACAACATTGTTTAACTTGCATTGCTAAGGCCAACAGCGTGTCGGTTGGGGTGTGATTAGTGCGAAAAGTGTGTGCAGGCCTATTGAGATGGGTTTGGAACATTTTGCGCGCCCCTAATCTATCAGGTGACCAATTATCTCATGTGCATATCCCTTAGTGCTTCTCAATTTATTTTTTAGATTGTTTTGGATAGTTTCACGGATCTTGGGAACCGGTTCGCGAAACTCGGCTTCTTATTGATACTGAATCATGAAATCCTCGAGTATTCACCAAGCAGCGATGAAATGTCAAAATAGATTGAAGAATTGAAGCGAATTGATGAATAAACTTCATCTCGGGAAGTGATGTAGTGGCAAGGCAGGCAAAAGAGGAGAAACACGGAATTTAAGCTATGCATTGCAAGAAAATTTGCATGAGGGTTAGTGTAAAAAATTTCACAATCCTAGCTAAATTTTCACTATGTGAAATTTTAAGCTAACTGCGAAATGTTTATAGCGAGAATTTTTGGTTTAATATCTCTTGTAATTTAAGCTAGATAGCGAAATTTTGCTGTATAGAGAGAATTTTATTATTGTGAGAGTATCTTTATAGCGAAAATGCCCAGCCTATGTTTTTGGTATTTTTGATCCCAAACGACCACGTTTTGATAAATTACCATTTTGTCCCTAATGTAATTTCATATTTTAGGCATTTTTTGTAATTTCACACTTTGGGTTGGCTATATAAGCTCCCCTACAACTTTGTAACCCTAACTATTCCATTTGTAGTTTTTCCCATGACTTTTCATTTAGGTTTATTTTGCTCTCTTCTACCACCTCTTTCCCTCATTTTCTCGCTGTAGCTTTACTTGTGGATGACAACTCAAGGGATGCTTGGCTAAGCCTATCTTATGAAGAGGAGGGTTGCTAGTTAGTTTTGGGAGCTCTTGCGGTTGTCCTCTTGCTTTAAATGATACTGATGCACATTTATTAATTCATCTTTTAAACTAGGGTTTAATGCTATTTAATGTCTTTCCCCTTGGTCAATACTTGCCATGCTTTAGGGTTCAGTGTGCAATGGTAGATGCGATATTCTTTAGATGTCATTTACGAGCCATGGAAATGAGGTTAAATCTTTAGGGTTTCAAAGCTGAATGGGACTTTGAATGCTTGTACTTTTGTTTGACTCAAATAAGTGGTTTTAGGGTTAAGTTTTATAAATAAACAAAGACTCCCGGTTTGGCTTTGACTATGTATTATTGCCCAATGCGAGAAATAACCGGAGGACACTTTACAATGAAGGCGAGTGCTTCGATTTAGTGACAGCCTTCATGGTTACCATTTCACTTTCATTTAAGCTATTACGATTAACAGTGAACAAACAACCTCTTTGTTTTAACCAAATCCAAGAAATCCAAACATAAAGTCTCACCATTTCAAAGCAGTGATCACACGAATCATTAGTGGGATGAAAACTCATCCCCGTGTTCGATAAACGCTATCTTTGCGGTAAGCATTTCCCAATGGTAGGAGAACAGGAAACAAATGTGTTGATTACGGATCACCCCTGTGGCACGAATCAGTTGGAAGGATCACTGAACACAGGAAGTAGAACCAAACCTTAGCTTCTTCAGTGAGGGATCCTCTGTTTATAGCGTAGTGAGGGTTCTTCCTTGTGGCTTCCCACTTCCCATGCCCAGCAGTCAAGAGGTCTATGATCATCTCATGATTTGGGTTTGCTACCAATTTCTTAAATTTTGAACCGTGCTTGAGTTCCTTTAGCTTGAACATCTCATTGATTCTTTTATCCCAAAATTTACCCATAATCCTCCTTACAGCGTGTCCTCTCTCATCCCACCATGGCCCAGTAAAATTTTACGTAGGAGCGAGAGAATCCATTTGTGTGTGCCTTGAAGCTCTCAGCCTCCTCTTTTTCTGTATCTACGAAAGGAGATTGGCTTCTGAAAACCTCTTTATGGCCACTTTCTTCCTTAACTAGTTCCTCCACTGCTAGCTGGGTTTCTGGTTCTACATTCATAACAATCTCAGACGGAGGTTCCAAGTGAACCTCCTCTACTCCTTAGCGATGTTCACTCATGAGTTCGTCAATTATTACACAATTTTGGAAGTCGGAACAAGGTTGATTCTCTACAATGGATGGAATTTGAATAGAGCACTGGTTGTAGAACTTTGGTAGTCTCGAAGAGAGAAAGAATGGAAGATTTTGGTGAAAATGCAATTAGTTAGATTCTTGATAAAATTGGCTATTAGGTTTCAGTCTTTATGATGGGAGGGCTCAATGTCATCTTTGTCTTGTGGAGATGTCGCGACATTAATGCTTGAGTTACAACTTTTAATTGCTGCACTAAATATAAAACTTTAAAGTTGACCCTCCAATTTAGAAGGTTTAAAACCTCGATTTGTTACATTTTAGACAATTATGATGCGACTACTTAAGTTTTGTCACGACCACCCAATGGTGTGACCATTAAATTGATGTAAGACCTAATTCCCCCTTTCTTCTGATTTTCCTGGTAGCGATCCGTCCCAATCTTAAGCAACAATGTGTCTTATCTCAATCTTTGAAAACTCACATTTGAAGTCGCGACAACGAGATTAATGTTGTGACCTTATATTTCTTATTCTCTTGTTTTCAATTCAAACCAGGGTCGTGACCTCAAAAGCATGTCGCGACTTGCTAAATTTTCTGGTCTTTAAGAACAGTTCAAATTCATACAAGACTGAATCAATAGCCAGTTCAAACAAATCCCAACCCCATCATTGAAATATCTGACAAATCAACTAATGGCTTATCAGATTCAATATTGAATGGAAAATAAAATTCCCCTCAAAACTAAATCATTTCATTCTCAAAAACATTAATATAAAATTAGAAATTATAAGTGTACTTCCTTGTAGTCTTGTGCTGCTTGTGAAGCTGCCAGTACTGCAGACTCATCTATTAAAGTCCTTAGCACGACTTGTAAAGAATACTACAAAAATTTTAAACAGTATATATATAAAAACATCTAACTAGAAAACACAAATTGACTAACAAAACATAAAAAAAATACTGGTGTGTGGTTTGCCTCCCACAAGCTACTCAGTTTTGAGTCCTTAGCTGGACTTGATGTTATGACTTTCTTTGATGTTTCTTCCTCGAGAACTAGGAATCAATCATATTTCTTCAAGATATTGCTTTAATCGCTAGTTCCTTTAAACTCTTCTCCATTCTTGGTTTCAATGTCAACATGAGGTTGTCCCTTGCCACTGCGAATAAGGACAACTCCATTTTGACAGGTTCATGGAAAAAGCTTTAGTACAGGTTAAATAATAGGACTTGATCTCACATTGAATTCCCTCCTCCAAAATCTTTTGATCATGTATCATTTTCTTTGTCTTGTCTTGCAAATTTTATTATCATAAGCTTCCATTTCTCGACTCTTTGAATTCATTCGATTTGGAGTAGTGCTCTTCATCATGACCTTGAACTCAAAATTCAACTTTTGTTAAGCCCACATGGCCTTGTGTTCCAATTCAAGAGGTAGGTAATGAGTTTACCAAGACAATTATGTACTTCAGGACATTCAACCAAAGGTTTATGTCACGAGTCTTGTAAAGCCCACAATGCATCATCAAGCTTTAGAGGCGATCTCTTCTTGAACTCCTGGTCTTTTCAAAAATTTTTCTTTATCTCTGTTGGAAATTTCAGCTTGCCCATTTGTTTGAGGATGATAAGCCAAACTCATTATGTGTTTTATTCCATATATGTTCATGAGTTTTCTCAAACACCTTCATTTGCAAAGTGGCTCCCTCCACATCAACTAGCTAATAGTCCTAGGTGTCTGATCTGCTCAAGATGTTTCTTTGTAAGAATCCACAGTTGTATTAGCATCATTCTTGGGACAAAAATTTGTTGCTTCCACCCATTTGGATACAATCAGCTAGGAGTATGTATATATTTCAAGAAATGGAAAAAGGCCCCATCAAGTCTATTCCCCATACATCAAATAATTGCACCACCAGGATACCATGCAGGGGCATTTCATGCCTTTTGCTGATATTTCCCATCCTTTGGCACTGATCACAAAGTTTCACCTATTCAAAACAATCTTTGAAAATAGTAGGCCAATAAAAACCTTATTGGAGAATTTTGTGAGTTGTTTTGTCTCTTGCAAAGTGTCCTCCATAGGGTGATGCATGACATTCTTGTAAAATTTTACCCTGTTCACTTTCTGGTACACACTTTCTGATGATCATATTAGCCCCTCTTTTGAATAATAGTGGGTCATCCCAGATGTAAAACCTGCTGTCATTCCTCAATTTCTTCCTCTGTTGGTAGCTGAATTCTAGTGGTATCACTCCTGACTAAGTTCACTATATCGTATACGAAAGTGGTGGAATGATAACTAAAATAATTGCTCATCTGGAAAATTTTCTACTACTTCCATTTCTTCTTCTTTCACAGTAGTCTGTTCAATTCTTGACAAGTGATCAGCTATCACATTGTCACAACCTTTCTTATCCTTGATCTCCAGATAAAATTCTTGTAGTAATAACACCCATCTTATCAATCTTGGCTTAGCTTCCTTTTTTGCCATCAAATATTTGATTGCAGCATGATCAATATGGATGATGATATGGGACCCTAATATGTATGGCCTAAACTTTTCACATGCAAATACCATTGCCAGCATCTCCTTTTCAGTAGTTGAGTAATTCTCTTGAGCTTCATTGAAGGTTTTGCTAGAATAGTATATGGCCCTAAACATTTTGTTAACTTTTACATCCCAATACGACTCACAGAATTTATAGTCACTAGCATCACACATAATCTCAAATTCTTTGTTCCAGTTTGGTTTGGCCATGATAAGTGTAACGCCCCAAAAATACCCTAGAATTTTTATAATAATTTTATTATATACTCTGGGTATGAATTGAGCCAAACTTGGATTGTTCCGGGGAAAATTTATAAATTGACAAGTTATGAAATGATAAATTAAGTGAACCTGGAAATTTGGGCACTAGAACAAGGATAAAATTGAAATTTTTCTTTAAGAAAGGACATAAAAGGCATAAATGAAAAAGATTAGTTTACAATTATGGAATTTGAGAAGATTAATCAGGTTCAAATTAGAATATGGCATAAGTTGAATTGCAAAAGGGAAGAATCTAGGACTTAAAGACAAACCAAAGAACCAAAAATGGGTTTTATTTAAAGGCCAAACATGGCCTTAACAAATCCATGATTTAAAGACCAAAATTGGTCTCCATTTGGAGAGAGCTCAAAAAAACGGATGGGAGAAGGAGAGAAGAAGAGGAAGAGGAAGAGAAGAAGAGAAGTTCAAGCAAGATCAAAGGTATGGAAACTGAACCTAAGTATGGATCTATGGAATTTTAAAGGTTTTGTATGGTTAATAGCTTGTCAAGAGCTAGGGTTTTGATAAAATTGCATCCTAACCTTGGATTTCATGAAAATAGGGTTGGTAGGAACCCCACATGGTACAAGATAGTTATAGAATCCTCTCTTTTAGGTTGGATTCATGGTTAATAGAGTAATTGAGGTTAGGGTTGAACAAACCTAACTAATCATCATATTTGGGTTGAGCATGATTGCAACATGAATGATTTTGGAGGAATTCATGAAAGAATTTTGAAGAAAGACATGTAATTGAAAGATGAATTGAGTAGAAAAGAGATTATAAGATGAATTTGGAGTGGTCTTGACGTGTTCATGAAGTATTGGGTTGATTTGGGTATCAAAATATGGAAAAAATGGGAGAAAACACACATTCTGGGCATTTTCAGGGTACATGTACCGGTACACCTTGAATGTGCCGGTACTGCCTTCAGGTAAATGTGTCTTGGAATTTGCACGTTAAAGGTGTACCGGTACACTCTATACCTTTCGGTTTCAGCTAGTTTTTCGTATTTGGCCATAACTTGCTCATTTCTTATCCGATTTGGGTGATTCAAGTGGCCCAGTGTAAAAAAAGACTTCAAGAGAACCAAACATAAAGAAATAGAAATCGTCAAATTCTGACTCGTGTACCGTTCACTCAAAGTGGAAATTTGTGTATAAGCCAATTCACGCATTGGTTGATCATAGAGTAGTCAGAGTTGTTTCGGATATCTTGGGATCAGGTCTTTCTGATTTGGGTGATTCCAGTTGAGGGAGAGCCATAACTATCAACTTAAATGAGTACAAAGAACCGGAGTGTCAAATATGGAAATAGGCGCTGGAAAATGGAATATTACTGGAAAACTGTTCCTCGGGTAAGGCGATTGCGAGCTAGTTGGCATGAAAATGCCATACTTAACTTTAATTGGATAATCCGATTGGAATGATTCCAATTTCTAAAGTAGACTCATAGAGGAATAGGAATGAGACTAAGTAAAAAAAAGCGTACGTACCATAACCGCCTCATAAAAACTTGGCTTTTGCCTCGGCGTATTCATTCAATGATTATTTGTAATCACTAAGAGTGCTGAATAAATTGTATTTGACTAGGTGCGGGTGAAGACGATAACCTGACCTAGGATTGACATCGAGAAAGAAACGGAATCGATAATTGGTTTGTTCTATACTTGATCTTTATTCTAGTTTGTTCTATAACTGATCTTTATTCCAGTTTGTTCTATACTTGTTCTTTATTCTAGTTTGTTCACTACACGTTCTTTATTCTCATATTGCTCTCTATTTGCGAAATATGTATATATATATCGATTGAATGATTAGTATTTGAAATGTTTGACAAATATACGCATATGTGAGTGTGGCCCGAACTCTGGCTTGAATTCATTGCATAAAGTAAATTGATTTGAAACGTATTATTGGTGACCCGACGCCTGGCGAATTCACAGTTGAATTGATCATGAAGAATTAGCAAATGTTGTCTAATCACGAAATCGCGTTCTTCTTGAATGATAAGCAGGACAGGATTCGCCAAGCTGAATGCATTAAGTGGTGTCGACTTCATAGTCATATCAGAGGCGGTAATATTGAGCAGCGAGGAAATCCGCATTCTTCTTGAATGACAAAGCGGGGCGGGGATTCACCGGCCCGAATCACATGCGTGAACTCCGAATTCTATAGTCCTTATGTGAGAGATGGTAATATTGGATATGAGAACCGCATTACTCTTGAATGACAAACAAAGCGATTCACCGTGAATATGTGTGGATGTCAGATTACATATTATGTGGAATCATGACCAGAAAAACGAAACAATGATATTGAAAGTGTATTTATTATAAGTATCTTTACATTACAACGTGATATAACAGCATTATTTTGATAAATGCATGATTTATATGAGAAGAATGGAATACGAGCGTATAGAACCACCTGGCCTGTGAAAATGCTTGGCGTATTGTTTTATCAATCATGAGTGCAGAGTGATAGACCATAGAAGCAGAGACCGAGATCGAGCATCGAGTCATAGAGAAAATTTGCGGTATGCTCCGTCATATGCATTACTCCATTTCTTTCGAACATTGATATTTTGTAAAACAGTTTGAACTCTGAATCATTATTTTTTTTGTAAATGCATTTTGTTAAATGTAAGTGGTATGAGTCTTTTGAATGCGTAAATGTTTTATGGGCTTACCCAAAATGAAAATGCTTCGAGTACAAATTTAAAATGAATAAAGAACAAATTAAATGTTTTGATAAGATAATTGAAAATGTCGGAGTAAGCAGGACTCGGCGATCATGTGAATTCGAGTCGGGATTAAGTCAAAATGTACAGAAGAAACTAAAATTAAATAAAACAATAACTAAAGGGATTTGATTAATGACTTTAAAAGAAATAAAACGGCGTCCACGGGGTTTTAGATTCGGACTCCTGTCGAGTCGGGCGGGCTAGGAATTCGCCTGATAAGGCTTCAACTAATCTATATTTGATCTCTCGAATGAACATTAGCGGGACTTCATCAAAATTAAACTTGACACATCATCTCATTAATCTACATAATGGTCTTGCTATTTTGAGAAGTCTACAATAAATCTTCTATAAAAACCTGACATGTCTCAAGAAACTTCTTATCAACTTTATTGTTATTGGTGGCAGAAGAGTCTTTATAATGGAAATCTTTGCTTGGTCCACTTCCGGTACCCTTTCTGAAATTCCCATTTGAAGTCTGATGCCTTCTGTCACCCACATGAAATAGCATTTTTCCCAATTAAGCTAGGTTCTTGTCTTGGCACCTATGAAATCTTTGTCTAAATTAATTAATGTTCAAAAGCTTGGATCCATAAAGCGTGAAGTCATCCATAGATATCTCCATAGCATCTTGTCATCACGAGAACATAGACATCATACATCTTTGGAATGTAGTAGGAGCATTACATAACGAATGGCATTCTTAAAGCAAATGTACCATAAGGGCAGGTGAAGTAGTTTTCTCTGGTCCTCGGGTCTGATAGCAATTGGTTATATCAGAGAGATATCCATCGAGAAAACATAAGTGAGGATGTCACCACTAACACATCGATATCGATCGATGAAGGCAAGGAAAATGATCTTTCCTGGTTGCATTATTCAATTTTCTATAATCTATACACACCCTCCATCCTGTCACAGTTATTGTAGGAATCAGTTCATTCCTTTCATTTGCGATCCTGATGAATCACCATTCTTAGGAACATGAAGCTAGGCTCACTGAAATTTGTCGATATTGCATAAATAAATCTTGCATTTTAGCCATTTCAGTACTTCATTCTTGATATCTTTCATCATTAGGGTTGGAGTCTCCTTGATTGTTCAAGCGATGTTTTGTATCATCATTCGTGGGGATTTTGTGCATGCAAATAGGGCCAGATACCCTTTAGATCTTCAGTGTAGTGATAGCCTCCTTGTATTTCCTTAGAATCTGTAGCAGCCTTTGTTCTTCATTCTTAGTTAATTCAGCTGATATGATTACTGGTTTCCCTTTTTCTAGTTCTAAAGCATATTTGGATATTGACAAATTCTTTCAAGATTGACACTCACTATTGTGGTGCTGGCTAACTTTCTTTCTGTTTGGCGGAATTTTCTTAGCATTTTCATTCAAACTCCAAGACTATTTCCCTATTTTTACCAAAAATTTGGAATGCGAGTTCATAATCAACAATCTCAAGATACTGGAAATTCATCTCATTTTCATTGATAGAATGCTAAAGGTTACAATCAAAGATCAAGTCAAAACTTATGGAACTAATGTTATCTACAGCATTACAATTTCCTGCATCAACATCAGATTGTGTCAAGCTTTTGTTGAGATTGAAGTGCACTGCTTCATTTCCCACCCCTCGAGTCGAGTCCGCCCATACACCAAATCAATCAAAGGCGGCTCGGTTGCTAAGAAGGGTCTTCCTAACAACAGAGGGACCTGATTGTCTTCTTCCATTTTCATAACCACAAAGTCCACAAGGAAGATAAATTTCCCTACCTTGACCAACACATCTTCAAGAACACCTTTTGGTTGAGCCATGGATCTATCAGCCATCTGTAATATAATTGTTAGGCCCGAGTTCCCCCCAGGCTTCGATCTACGTATTTATCAACGATAGGGGTATCGAGTTGATGTTGGCTCTTTGAGTCCATAAGGCGCTTCTTAGACATATTTCCACTGATGAGCGAGGGAATGGTGGAAATTTGCTTAGGTCTTCATTTTTTGTTGGTAGACTTCTCTGAATAACTACATTGCAAGTTGCAGTTAAACTCACTATTCCTTCCTCGTGATCTTCTTTGCTGCTTGCTCGATGCTCTTGCTTGGAAATTTTGCATAATTTGGCATTTGATTGATTGCCTATCTGAAGGAATACTAATTTCTATCTTCTTGAGAACACCAAGAATTAAGAGAATTGTTCTTCCTTCTTTGCTTTCTGAATCTGTGGAAATGGAGGGTATAGGGGAGTGTATGCCTTAACCTTCTCCTTATTTACGCTCCCACCCTTGACTCTTCTCGAGCACTCGATTTGCACTTGCTTCTCTGTTTCTGTAGTCCTCTCTGCCATGCTCTTTCCTTTCTCTCCTCCAGTTGCCTTTTCTTCTTTTTGATCAGTCTTCTCTTTTTGTTCTGGTTAGACTCAAAGACAAGAGTCTAACAAGTTACTCGTGCTCTGCACAATCTTAACAAGATCTGGGTGTTTTTCTTTCTCAATACTTCATACCCATTTCTTGAGGCGCAAATTCTTAGCCTAAGTAAAAGGTTGTTGCAATTTCAACTTGATTGACTCATCCTTTAAATCCTAATGGATATTTCCATTCCCTTGATTAGATCTCAGCTAACACGGGTTCAGGAGCTTTCCAACAAATTAAGATGAATTCTCACAGTTATTTAAATTTTATAAATATTCCCATCCAACGTCAGTATGAGTAGGCTAGGGAATTTATACAACTCGAGAGCTCAATGGCTCTTCAGTGTTGATCTAACATACCCACCGGAAATGAATGAACAAAGCTCTCGGGGAATCTCCTGTCTACATTGTCACTCGGAGGGTTTCACGAAAATCGGTATGATACACACACCTTGGGAGGCTATTCGATACTACTATTGGGAACGAATCCACATTCAATAACACACATCAACCAAATAAATTCAATCGAGGTGATTCTCTACAATTCATGCGAGAAAATTCTATAATATAATAAATCAATCACAATAATTTGTGCTTCTTAATTCTGAATCACAAATCTGATGGAGTGTTGTTGAGAACATCACTTTGTAATTTATAATTCCCACTGAGGAAGAAATGAATTCCAAAATTTGTTTGAACTTCATTGATTCAGTAGTAATAGAAAGAGAATAAAATTAAATCCGACTTTTACAACCTAGCAGTTAACGGTTCGAGATCGAAAAGGAAGAAAGGAAAAAAAAGAAAAAAAATATATATTCTAAAATATACAGTGAGTCTTCCTCCTCTTCCTCCAAGAAAATGGGTTTAGAAAAAAAACAGAAGCTGCCTTTACTAAAACCGTATATGCCTATTTATAATCTTCAGAAATTAGGCCTGATTCCAAGGCTTCAGGTGGATTTCTCTAAAATAAATGGCCTAGTTCTCTGTTTAGGTCGTGACCTGGGAACGGGGTCACGACATGAAATCCTTGTCGACTGGTAGAATTACGCAAATGACCTCGGGAAGCGAGTCACGACATCCCTTCATTTCTTCTTGCCAGTGTTGAGTTGTGACTGATGTTTTATGACATGTTTCTTTAGGTTTTGTTTGATTAGTGGTGATGACTACTGGGTGCTGTCATTTGACCATATTAGTTGTAATCACTGAGAATTCTGGTTGTGACCTCCTTTTTCTTATTTCTAGGAATTGATGTCGCGACCTCAATTTGATGTCGCAACCTCACTCTCTGTTGTCATCTTCTTTGCTTCTTGGTCGCAGCTTCTCTTTCATGTTGCGACATCGTTGATTAATCTTGACTTCGAAGCGGTCGTGACGCTCAAAGCTATTGGTCTACTTGTTTTCTTATTCAGCGGCGTGGACATTAGGTCGTGACCAAGTATTTTTCTTTAATCAACGCAATTCTTGTCGCGACCTCAGTATGTGGCAACCATCACTTCTTCTATCCAGTCCATGACCCCATTTCGGTCCGATAGTTTCCCATGATTTTTCTATTTTATGTCGCTACCTAAGCATTACGCCCTTTTTGGAATATAGCCGACCTCGATTCTTGTTGCCAACTATGTCACGACCTTAGTTCCATGTTGCGACACAGGTATCTTGTTTTCTCTTGCATTCCTATGTCCCGGCTTTCAAGCATGTAAGCGACCTCATTTTTATTGTCGTGATCCTTGGCGGCTCACTTTTTATGTTCACGACTTAAAATGTTTGTGCATTCATTGTATTGTCGTGACATGAATTCCGGTCGCGACCCTGAATTGGTATCCTCGAAAACACATTTTGTCGCAACATCAAATTTGGTTTGCTACCAACTATGTCTTCCTTCTGTGTCGCGACCTCGAAGCGGTGTCGCGACATGAAGGGTGGCTTTTCTTATCGATGCTCTTCTCCCAGTTTCTTAAATGTATGTCGCGACATGAATTCCTGGTCATGACCTTAATTGGAGTCTCCAACTTATATCTTTGTCGCAACCTAAAATTGTCTGGCAAAGACATTGCAAGTCCATCAATCATTACTTTCTGGTCGCGACATCATTTCTCTGTTGCGACCAACAATATCTTCTTTTCGTGTCGCGACCTCAAAATGGTGTCGTGACATTATCTTCCTTGAAGTTCCTCTGTCTTGGTCTCGATAAGTTCTCTTATAATGCATAACAGCTTTTTGTTTAGCTTGCCATCACTTCTAGTCGTGAACTGAATTCTCTGTCATGACTTCAAAACTGTTGTGTTACTCAATTACTTGTCGCAACATCCATAATCTGTTGCAACCATAATTGTCTTCTTTTTGTGTCGCGACCTCAAAACGATGTCGCGACATAGAATTCTTACTTGAAGCCCATTTTTTCTGTCTTAGCAACTTCTCCTTTGTCATATGACTTTTTCATTCAGCATAGTATGACAGTGCCATGATTCTACATGCGACCTCGCCTGGCCGATAGACTATTTTCATTGATCCTTCTTTTGGAATTTTCCTTTACTGTAATTTTGTAAAATAGAAATTTGGTAAATAGTACATATTTCTGCATAAAAACAAGCAATTACATTGTAGAGAACAATCGAAAAATTGATAAATTCAATGAGTTTTTGCTCATCGGTAGGTCATATTCGGGATAAATTTGTGACACTTTTGCAAAACAAAGCAATAGAATAAAGCTATAATTCGGTAATGATATTAGAGAATTTGCACGGTGAGAACATACCAAGTTCACTGACTAGATAAAGTTGCGGTTCTCGTGTCGGCTTGTTATCATGACCATTGCCAAATCTTCCTTCTATTGTCTTGAGATCGAAAGCGAAATATTTTCACCCTTCCCCTCGGCTCGCACCTCAGCCAGATATCCAGAAGCATTCTTTGTTATTGCCACAGGTAAAAGTTATCCGGAGATCAGTAGAGACCCACCATCTCAGTTACTCTCTTGTATTATTGGCTCTGCGATATATTGATCAAGATTGAGAACAGGATCAGTTTTCTTAATACAAACCTGACTTCTGTTCAGAAGCAAAAAACTGATGAATTGATTTTGGATTTTAAGGCTGAAGTAACGGGGGTTTTAGGTGTTGTATTTGGCATTCAAAAAACATAAAATAGAACACTCTTGAAGTGTTAGACATTTTGGTTTAGAGGTTTTAAAGTAACCGCATGTCCCTAGGGTATTTTTCCTCGAGGTTGAGAGGATGACAAATAGTCATTTCCGACAGGATCTTCATTCAGCTTTAAAAACTAAACCCTATGATTTTCCCTTTTGAAACATAGCATTTAAATGGGCATAGTATCACTAACGGTGAAAACACATCTACAAGAAACTACTACTCACGATAACTAGCGGGGAAATGACTAAGCGAGCCTGATGGATCTAGTGAAGAATCCATTAGACAACATAATACACATTAAGAGAGCATGCTTAAGAGATTTTTAACCTATGAGAAGCAGACACAAACAACCATAAATACGTGCGTTAAAACGGAGGCAGTGAGGTGCCTCCACCACTAGCCAACGGTCGTCCTCTTCCAGGAGGAAGAGTCTGGCCAGAACCATCCCTCACAGTTGTCATCCTCGGAGGAGTGTTTAGGCCAGAAAAATGGAAAAGAAAAGGAAGAAAAAGGAAAGGAAGCTAAAGAAAGCGCCTCCATTTCTTGTATATAAAAATTGATGCATTGATTTACTTCTGAGCTAAGACTTATATAGATGCTCGAGTGTAAGGGATTGCAAAAAACTTCCAAAATCGGAAGGTTATTACGGGGGTAAAATGGAGGAAAGAACCAAAAAAAAAAGAGAGAGAGAGAGAGAAGAGAGAAAGAACAAAAGCAAGCGGGTTCATAGCGTGGCGAGCAGGCGGCCAGAGGCAGTCTTTGGGTAGAGCAGTCTCTGGGGCTTTCCTCGAGTGGTGTTTTTCTTAACATTTGCTCTTCTTTCCCTTCGATCTTTGATCTGCAATGTTAGTTGACTTGAGTGCCGTGCTTGGATCGACTCAACAATTTTGGCATAATTAGCTCATAAAAACTGCAAAATTTGCCACAAAATGCGATCATTAAAATAGTAGGGGACATAATGTACCATCGGGTTAATTAGCATGATTAGTACACAAAAAGCACTAAAAACCTATAATAAATAGGGTTCAAAATAGCACTTTTTGGGCACTAATCAATTGCTGGGTATAGTTGCCCCAAATGGGTGGCCGGGGATTTGCCCCGATTGAATGGCTCCCAGCTTGATAATTTCTAGCCTTCAGCCGGACCCGGGGCTCTTGCTTCCCTCCATGGGGAGCTTGGCCCTATGAGCAGTCTGAGAAATATAACGGCCGGTCGGGAAGCAGCTTGACCTACCACGCCCGAGCTGGGGATGACACGGCGCAACTGGTCGGCTAGCTATCTGCCCGAGGAATACCCTCCCGGACTTCCTCATGAGTTAGAGGAACCTTTCCTAAATCAATCAAGTGAGTAGTCTCCATTGTCGGTTGGCCATGAAAGCCCATCTCAAGCAATCCCATAACGACTATCGCCTGCTCTTCCGAACCTTCGCCGATTGAGTGTTGTCGGCCTCACAATGACCTCGAGGATAGCGGCAGTTACCTCTTTGGCCAGCACCGTTTGAACTTCCAGCGGGGTGTGAACAAGGTCGACCATCGTCCTCCTCTTCTTCCTCTTGCGCTAGCCGGGGAGGCTCGATGCCAGGCAGCCAGGGACAGAAATCTTCCACCCTGGCCAGGCGCTCAGCCATTTGTTCAAGCACCCGCCCTTGCTTGGATGGCAGGGGGCGGACGACAACCGCGAGGAAGGCGGCTGAACAATTTTGCCCCTGTCAATATCCTTAGATGCTTGGGAGGCAACGCTAGAACCCTCTCTAGCCAAAGAAGGCTACTCGGGCCAAAGACTGATTACCAATTCTCAACCAACCACCTCGGTCTCAGAAAGTAAAGTGAGACAGTAGCAGGATTAAGTCGGAAGGTAAGAGTTTGATAACGTAATGCTCGCCCACCATTATTTCTATGGGAAAGGGGCAAGGAATAACTAGAAGAGTATAGGGAGAGGGATTAATTAATTCACAAGATTCTTCACGGTTAAGAATTTCGCGATATAGGTTTCCAGCTCAAAATCTCTGTAACTTAAGATCTTCTTGGCTTGACTTTTCTCCACCCAGTTTACCAATCTACCTCTCTGGCTTTTTCCTGCAAGAAAAGTGTTTATTAAGAAAAGACATCAGGCAAACGTACAACGACGTGTAAATCCCACAACTTGAACACACCTGGGAATGACATTACCTGGTTTAAAGTAAACGGAAGGTCGTGGGAGCCCGGGGTCTCATACCACGACCCTCTGACTAAGATCACACCCTTCACCTCGGTATGGCGAGTGGGAAGCCCGTAGTAACAACTTGGCAACCAAGGGCTCTAAGTAAGCCAGGGATAGCCGATATCAGCGCCAGATTCAATGTGTAAATAAAGAAAACCTCCACCAACGAAATATCTAGTTGGTAAAGGAGGCTCAATACGCTACATCTAGTCAGGATCCGAATGATATTCGGATGGACAAGAATAGGCGGTGTAATACCCCGAAATATACCCTAGTTGTTTTCAACATGTCTAGGGTATTTTGTGTTTATAACCCAGATGCCGTAAATTAAATGCGAAAATATGGAAAGTTAGAAACCCGAAAATTTTATAAGACTTAAGGACAAAATCGTAATTTGTCCAAAAAGGGGCATCAAAGACATGGATTAATAGGATTAGAGGCCAAAATAAAATAATGGAAAATTTGAAATACAAATGGTCAAAAGTTGGAGGACTAAAAAGGAAAATAAAGGCAAATAAGAAAAACTTTAATTATAAATAGAGGAGACCAAGGTGAGTTATTTTTGGTCTCCAAACAGAAACTCTTTGGAAGAAGAGGAGGAGGAAAGGGAGAAGGAGAGGAAGATAGAGAGAGATCAAGCCAAGGTATGGGATACATGACTTGTATGGATTTTGGTAGATTTTCCAAAATCTACTCCAGGTATGGATTGCTAGGGTTTCTTTGGACGTACTTTGGTTTCCCTTATCTGCGGGTTTTGTTGGGAATACTTCATAACTCTAGATTTGAGGGGAAGTTGAGTTGAAAATCCTAGTTGACAATAAGTAGATATGGAATCTTCTGATTAGGTTTTGTAGAGTTAGGTGAACTTGGGTAGGAATCCTTGGATTCAACACTAATTAAAAGTATTGGTGGGGTTGTTTTTTGAAAGGATTCATATTTAGTTTGATGAAGGATGTCATAGAAGTGATCTATGGAAAAGAGTGCATGATAAATGGTGAAATTTTCATTTTCAAGGCCCAGTCAGAGAAGCCAGATTGCAAATTACCCCCTTTGGACCAATCAGAGTGCAGCCTGTGCGATAGCAAAAGCGGTGCAGTGCAAAACTCAATCGGTCACCGGTACCACCCTCGAAGCCGAGATCGGTACCGGTATCGGTCAAAGCGATACCGGTACTGGTGGTTCCTGCAGCCCCTGTTTTTGCTATTTTTACGTATTTAAGCTAAAATTCGCATACCAAAAGTATAGAAAATGATGAAATTAAGCGAAAAATGTACCGTACCTCGCTTCGCCTCGGCGAGTTCAATGGGAGCAAAGTTCATGCTTGATAATAAGATAAGTATCTGGGCCACAATATAATCGTAGGAATGCGGAGAGATCGGGTATTAAAATGACATAACCTACATTCATTGAGGCGCGTATAGTACTTCGGTACTCTCTGTTTAGTACTTTGGTACTCTCTTATTAGTGCGACGGCACTCTCTCGTAGTGCCCGACACAGTAGTACTTCGGTACTCTGCATTTTAGTGCTTCGATTACTCTCACATTTAGTACTTGATACTCTCTGTTTAGTACTTGATGCTCTACGATTAGTCAAACGACATCTCTGTTAGTGCTTGACACTCCTCGTTGTCTTTCGACACCTCGATGTGTACCTTTGGGTATATTGTACTATGTCTTACTCATTTCGTATTCTTGGTCTGAACAATCCCGACAATTATGGATAGACTACGAATAAAGAATAAGAAAGTCAGATACCAGATGTACCTAAGGGCACCTCTATCATCTGTTCATGGTACCTCACCAGTCATACGTATCCGAGAAATATAAGAAATAAGCTCACGTAACTCCTACGAGAGAAGATCTAAACAAACTGTAAAATTCTACCAAAGTACAAATTATGAGTTCTATGGGAGATCCGAATAAGTATAAGTCTGTTATATGCATAAGTAATTATATAAGTTCATTTTATTAATGCATGAATATTCTGATATCTATTATTGTTATACGCTCACTATAAATGTGTATATGCATATTACCTATGTTTCCCACTAAGCGTAAAAACACTTACGGGTTCAATACGTGTAGATGCGAAAGAAGAGGCAGGTGATCTTGCGTTCCCTTGGCGACTACACGGTAGGGGGTTCATCCTTTGTAGGATGCGCACTCGATCGAGTAAATGTAAATGTATAGTTTTTGAATATGTAAATGGGACTCAGTACTGTATATGTGATACTGTAAACACCACTACGGTGGTAGTTTTATTTTGGACTTTTGTATATGATATGTGGATATAATTATAAGACTTGGATATACCAACGTCTCGAAAAGGTAAAGTGTCCCAGCTCGGGTTCATACTTTGAACCCGGTTCAGATTCACATCTCGGGCCCCGACCGAATCGGGCGCGACAGGCGTCCTCCGCTATGCGTAAATCAAGCTGGATTATAGACGAACGGAAAGCGGCCCTGGCCGCGAGTCGTTCTCAAGAAATATACTGCACCGTCTTCCTTATTGATAGTGGATTCAGTCGGACCATCCGGCAACTCAAAATCGATATTATCAAGAATATGGCAGTAAGACCTCAACTCCACCATAGACAGAGAAGAAATAATGCTGTCACAGAATGCGTGATCCAAATGCCAAAGCCCTCTCCCGCGCCCGACCTAATCCAGTCTCTTCTTAACTTTTCGCCATACTCGCAAATGCATAACAATAAAAGGATAGATGAAGGGGACGGCTCCATGTCAGAATACCAAATTAGTAAAAGGGCGAGAAAACGCACATGAACCCACCAGGCCAGGGAAAACCCACCTAAGAGATGATACCTAAAAATAATTCTCCTGTCTACGCTCGACACATGCCAAGAATCGAACCTAACGCATTTAACAAACAATGTGTGGCTTACCCGGGAAGGTGTGGAAAACGAACGCTTGAAAAGATTATCTGCAAAACACGCAACCCCACAGTGAAGTATTCGCAGAAGCTGTTGAATGGAAGAGAAGCAAGAAAATGGTGTAGACACAATAGGAGCAAGTAAAATCCAATTATTATTCCCTAAGAATAAGGCGTCTAACCCCTATGGATCCATTAAATGTGTCGTTGACCCATCACCTTTTCCAAATGATTCAACTTAACGACACTTCACTTACATTGGGCATAGTAAGCTTAGTGTGGGCTGTGTTCAGGCCCTGTGCTAGTGCCCTTATGCCCCTCCTAATGGACGGGCTTAGATCAAACAACCTAGCTGGGCCCAGGTAGGAATCGTAAGGGCCGATCCATCCTCGAATACATCAACATCATACGCCATAACCCTTATTCCAACGCATGCTAGAATTCATCGAACGCCATAACCCTTGAAGTTTGTTTACGCTAATGACCTAAGAATAACACAATAAAATAACGCAAAAACGCACAAATAGTTTCCCAAACCACAATTCCATTAATTACAACAAATGGCGTTCACAATTACATAACTCACCAAAAGAGAGCAAGTAAACTTAGAAAATATTCCTGTGATTAAGGAGTTCCCTGATGTGTTTCCCGAAGAATTACCGGGAGTACCACCTGAAAGAGAAGTGGATCTCTCTATTGAAGTTGTACATGGAACGACTCCTATTTCGAGGACACCTTACCCTATGGTTCCAAATGAACTGAAAGAGTTGAAGACTCAACTACAGGAACTATTGGATAAGGGTTTCATCCGACCTAGTGCCTCACCTTAGGGTGCGCTAGTTTTATTTGTTAAGAAGAAAGATGGCACTCTTCGGATGTGCGTTGACTACCGGCAAATAAATAAAGTAACATTTAAGAATAAGTACCTGTTGCCAAGAATAGAAGATTTTTTTGATCAATTGAGAGGAGCAAAATGTCTTCAAGATACCATGATCTGATACAACTCCGGTAAAGAGGATGATGAACCTAAAACAAATTTTCGTAACCTGGCGGCCACTATGAGTTTTTAGTAATGCCATTCGTCGACGAACGCTACTGATGCATTTATGGACTTGATGAACAGGGTTTTCGCCTCTATTTGGATCAATTTGTTGTGGTATTGACATGACATCCTAGTGTATTCTAAAGATGCACAGAACATGAACAATTATTCGACGCATAGTATTAAAACTTGAGAGAGAATCGCTTATTTGCAAAGTTAAGTAAATGTGATTTTTGGCTTATGCAGTGTTTATTCCTAGGTCATATTGTATCCGCATAAGGTATCTGAGCGGACCCAAAGTGAAAATCGGGGCTAATCAGGAATCGAAACCTCCTCGAAATGTAACCGAGCGAAGTTTCTCGGGCTTTTGGCAAAGTTATTATCTGAGATTTGTACAAGGATTTTCACACACAAAGATCCCTTAATTACAAGATTATCCGAAGGGGAGTGAAGTTTGAGTGGGATGTGATAAGTGCTAACTACTTTTAAGATTAAGAAATACCGGGTCAAGCACCAAGAGCCGATTCAAATTCTACCGTGTGGATTATACAAAGTGGTACAAAGGATGCTTCGAGGTTAGTTGTCTGGGATGCACAATGTGTGATGGGAAAGTGGTGGCTTATGCTTTCCAGACAATTGAAGCAAAGATGAGCAAACTATCCCACACATGATTTGGAGTTAGTACCTAGTGTTTAAGTTTTGAAAATTTGGCGACACTATTTATACGGAGAAAAATGTAGAATTTTCACTGATCATAAGAGTTTGAAATATTTGGTTAACTCAAAAGATTTGAACTGAGGCAACAAGCCTGGTTGGAATTGCTGAAAGACTATGATTGTATAATTGATTACCACTCCTGAAAGCAAATGCATGGCGGATGCCTCGAGTAGGAAAATGATTTCGCTGACTGGAAGATTATGTGATCGAGGATTTCAAATTCTCTAATGTATTTCTCTGCCTAATTAAATGATACCTGATTGAAGCAAATAATAGTGAATGCTCAGAAAATGATTTTTTAGTTACAAGAGATGGCTCATTTTATCAAGATCGAGACAAGACTAATTTTGCCATAGATGGAAGTGGAGGTTTGTTGAGAAAGAAGATATTATATGAAAGCCACACATCGTTTTCACCATACATCTCGAAGTAATAAATGTACCGTGCCATGAAACAAGACATCGTGGCGTAGGGATGAAATATGACATTTCTGAGTATGTGTCTAAATGTCTGACGTGTCAGCAGGTAAAGGCTGAACACCAAGTACCATCTGTTTATCAATCCTCCACCTCCCTAATGGAAGTGGGATAACATTACTATGCATTCATCCGATTCACTCCAAAGCGAAACGCGATGCGTACTCCTGTAATTGTGGATGATTGACCAAGTCCGCTTCACTTCCTACCGATCCGATTTTGACTATTCCATGACTGCTTAGCCACCTTTAAGTGTGAATGAAATTACTCGATTACATGGCATTCCTTTATCGATAAGTAGTCCGACCGCGATCCACGCATTTACGCTCCAAGTTCGGAAAGAGTTACAAATAATTTTGGTACGATTGAATTTTAAAGTAATCGCTTCCATCCACAAACAGATGGACAAACTGAAAGAGTGATTCAGGTATTAGAAGATATGCTTCGGGGCTGTGTATTAGATTTTTCTGAAGTCAGATGGGAACTATAACACCGAAATATACCACCCAATAAGCTTTCGACATGTTTAGGTATTTTGTAAGCATAATTGACTGTTTGAGAGTTAAATGCTAAACATGGAAACGAGACCCTGAAATTTTCATATGTTGATCTATGATAAAATTAAATTGCCTGCAAAGAGGGACTTAAAAAGTCATAGTTGACAAGATTTGGTGGCCAAAAGGAAATAAAGGAAAGTTTATTTATAAATAGAAAGAGTTACGGGCCAAAAAGCAAATAAAGAAAAACTTAAAAAACCAAAACGGGTTTTTGTCTAGCCAAACATGGCCTCAACAAACTACGATTTATGACCAAATTGGTCTCCAAAAAAGAGGAACCGGATGGGAGAAGAAGAAGAGGGTGAGGAAGAGAAGAAGAAGAAAGAGTAAAGAGGGAGACAAGCCAAAAGGTATGAAAACTAACTCGAGTATGCCTTCTGCGAGATTTGGTATGATCATATGAATTTTCATGGGAATTCTAGAAATGATTATGAGTTCCAAACCTAGGGTTTGTTAGATTGCATCCCCAACCAAAGATATATTGAAAATTAAGGTTGGTAAAACCCGCATGAACAAGATAAGTATGGAATCATTCCCTAGTTGTTGGATTCATGGTTAAATGAAAGGAAATTGAGTTAGGGTTTAGAACAACCCTAACAAATCTTGGTACTTGGTTTGTATATGGGTGGTAACCCATATTAGAATTATATTGGGAGAGATTCATGGAAAGGTTTTGAAAGAAGATAAGAATTGAAAGATGATTTGAGTATAAAAGAGATTCCAAGGTGAATTGGAAATGGTTTTGATGTGTGTTGAAGGTAGAATTGATTCAGACGCATGAAAAATGCGAAAACACATTCTCGGGCATTCCTGATGTACCGTACACTTTGAACATTTACCGTACACTTTGCGTTCTGCCATTTTTGGCCAATGTGTACCGGTGACACATTAGGGTGTATCGGTACACCCTCACTGTTTTCCTGCTTTCACCAGCCAGATTTTGGTCATAATCGCTTCATTTCTTATCCGATTTGAGGATTCAAGTGGCTACGTAAAAATAGACTTCAAGGAGAACAAACTTAAAGAATAGAACTGCCAAATTCTGATCCTAAGTGGCCTAAAAATTCACTCAAAAATTTCATGTGCAAGCCAAATTCTGGTTCCAGCTTTGAACATAGAGAAGTCCTGAGATGTTTCTGACACGTAACTTTTGAGTTCCTGTTCAAATTGGGTGATTCCAGTTGAATAGAACCCTTAGCACTTTAACTCTTTAAAGGGAGTACAAAGATTCAGTGTCAAATATCGAGACAAGGCACTGGAAAATAAATACTAAACTGTCCTCTGGGTAAAACTCCAGAACCTAATTAGTTGGCATGAAAATCTTATAATTCGTAGCTCGATCGATCCGATTGGATTGATTCCACCCTGCAAAGTAGATTCATAGAAGAATAAGAATACATTAACAAGGTGTGATTACATGCTCATCATACCTTTACCAAGATATGGAATACGATCTATCATGAACGCATAATGTGGCTAATAATGTCCTATTATAAGATAGTAAGTTATCAACTCATATAAATTGTAAAAACCACCTAAGACCAGTTATTTAATGACACACAAAGACTCCCGCCCCGATTAGTAATTTAGGTACTCCCGTTGCTTCCCGCACTCAGTCCGAATTAGTACTTCTTAAGACTCGACAAGGCACAAGACTCCGACAAGGCTCCAAGACTCGACAAGACTTCAAGATCCCGATTAGTGCCCCAAGACCCGATTGAAGTACCCCAAGATCTCCGATTGCCAATGCACTCCTGTCCAAGAGGTTATGGCACCCTATTCGCATTCAATACCCCGGGACAAGGCTACGACACTCCGCATTGTATAGTATCTTTCCTCGGTACTAATTGTGTTGTGTCCCACTCATTCAGACACTGGTCTAGGTAGTCAAAACATTTATACACAGGTAACTTTGAAACAATGAATAAGTATGAAGATCCCGAATGTATCTCAGATAAGTTATGAAAATTCCACTTACTCCCGTGATCCGATAAGTCCCGTCCCCGTATCCGATTGTTCCTAGCATCCGCGGCACTCAGATTTGATTTAGTTCTCAGAGTACCCATGGTACCCCGTCCCAATTAACTCCCGTCTCGATTAACTCCTGCCTCCGATTAACCCCTCGTGAGTACCTGGGCGGTACTCAGATCACTTGCCCCTGGGCACTCCACGGCACCCGTGATTTGATTAAGTCTCCGTGTTTTACCGTACTCCCCAGATTTGAATAAGTCCTCGTGAGTACCTACGCGTACTTCACGCATCCAATAAGTCCCGACGATAAGTTCCGTAGCATTCTAAGGGCAATTGTATTTGAATAAGTCCCGTAGTACCTACGTACCATGTATTCAACAAGCCTTGTCTCTAATTAAGTCCTCCGTAGTACCTTCCGTACCCCGTAATGCTCGCAGCACTCACGTACTCCCCGCACCGATAAGTCCCCGTGATCCGACAAGTCCCGTAGTACCTACGGCAATTCCTCAGATCTCGAATAAGTTCCACCTCCCGATTAAGTCCCGTCTCTCGCTTAAGTTCCTCAGAAAATTCCACGTACTCCCAGATTCGACATTAAGTTCAGAAAATTATGCGCGACTCGCATTTCATCGTTCCTCGTAGTACCCAGGGTACCTCGTATCCATTAAATTCAGGTACCTGACGCGGTACCCCAGAACCGATTGTCTCCGTGGTACCTACTGCACTCAGATTGATAAGTTCCCCAGAGCACCCACTGCACCTCAGACGTTAACATAAGTATAAGTTCCTCAGGAGGCACCCAAGGGTACTCTTGTCTCAAGAATGCATATAAGTTCAGACAACTACTGTGTGTACTCAGATTCCAGAAGCACAAGTCTCTCGTAAAATAAGTATAAGTCCAAGAAGACCTACGAGTACCCAAGATCGATAAAACGAAAGATAAGTCCTGGGTGATGAGTACCTAAGGGTACTGATCCCGTAAGATCTGCAAGATAAGTCTGGTAAGATAAGTATATGCTCTATAAGACATGTATAAGATCCGAACATATTGCCCAAGTTCAGAAGACCAGTGATAAGTTCCGTAAGAGGCATATGTCTGTAAGATCAAGATAAGTTCCATAAGATAAGTATATAGCTCAGAAGACATGTATAAGATCTTAAATACATGTCCAAGTTCGTAAGACCAAGAGATAAAGTCTCGTAAGATAAGTATAAGTTCCGTAATACTCGTATAAGATTTGAAATACCAAGATAAGTTTTTTTAGTACTACAAGTACTTCGTATAAGAATAAGTTCTGGCATTATCTAGAGTACATTCCTTTGTGATTTCACGATACCTACCAAATCGAATAAGGGTAAACCCGTAGTATAAGGATGTGCAAGTTCTCAGAACTCCTACTGAGTCCCGAACAAACATGTTCCGCAAGTATAAGTTCGAATGAGTATAAGTTCAGAATTCCTACTTCGAGTCTCAATGAACATAAGTTTGTGATAAGCATAAGTTCGCATAAGAATAAGATCCGTAACTCCTACTGAGATCCAAATACAAGCCGCAGTCTGCTATAAGAAGAAGTACTTCAGATAAGTCACAATATAAATGCATGAAAATTTATATTATCCGTTATTGTTTTATGCGTTAAATGTGTATATGCATAAGAAATGTTTCCCACTAAGCGTAAAGCTTAGCATCTTAGTTTTTGTCCGCAGGTACGTGAGAAGACGTCAAGAAACATCCACATACAACGGCCAACACACTTGTAGTAAGGGTTCACTACATGTAGGTTCCAGGCTCGATTCAGAATTGTAAAAGTGTAAAGTTTTGTATTTGTAAACTGGACTCTGCAGCCTGCATAGTCATTATTGATTCATATAATATGGGCCACACCACGCAGTTAATTTTGGCTTTAAAAATTCGTGTAAAGAGTCCTAGTATCCGGTCTCGCGCCCACTTGCTCGATCCTAACTCCGCCCACTGGATTCAGTGGCGGATAAAGAACATTCCACTCATGGAATTGGCCATAACAACGGTTATCAATCCAGTATTGGTATGGCCCCGTATGAAGCTTTGTATGGAAGACGATGTAGAACTCCTATCTGTTGGACAGAGATGAACGAGCATAAGATTATTGGTCCTGAATTAGTAAAAGACACGGAAGAAAAAGTTCAGATTATTCAACAGAGATTAAAAGCTGCAAGTGATAGACAAAGGTCCTATGCTAATTTGAAGAGAAAGGATATAGAGTATGAAGTCGGAGACAAAGTGTTTTTAAAAGTATCTCCATGGAAAAAATACTCCGCTTTGGAAGGAAAGGGAAACTGAGTCCACGATTCATTGGCCCTTACGAGATTTTAGAAAGAGTCGACGTAGCGTATCGCTTGGCACTCCTCCTGAGTTAGCCAAATTACATGATGTATTTCATGTGTCTATGCTTCAGATATCGCTCTCCGACCCATCGCATATTACCAATTCAAGATATACAGCATACAAGAAGATTTCACTGTCGAAGAAGAGCCGAAAGCTATTCTAGATCGTGAAATAAGACAATTACTTAAAACAAGCAAGTCCTCCGTAAAAGTATGGCAACATCACGTATGGAAATAGGTTTACATGGGAACTAGAATTGACAATGAGGCACACAAGACCCTACTTCTTCACTGTAATTGGTGACTAAATTTTATTTTAAGGGAGGGAGAATTGTAATACCCTGAAATATACCCTAATCATTTTCAACGTGTTTAGGGTATTTTGCAGATATAAATTGAATTTTTCATAAATGAAATGCGAAAACATGGGAAATTAGAAACCCATAAATTGTACAAGACATAAGGACAAAAGTGTAATTTGTCAAAAGGGGGTATAAAATTTATAACTTGATAAGACTAGAGGCCAAAGTAGAAATAACAGAATCAGAGGTAATTACAGAATGAGGGAGGACTAAAAGGCAACAAGAGAAACTTTAATTATAGGGAGGGAGACCAAAATAACTCATTTTGTTCAAACAAGGAGCTTTACTGAAGAAGAGGAAGAGGGTTAGCAGGGAAGAGGAAGAAGAAAGAAGAGGAAGGAAGAGAGAAATCACAAAGGTAATGGGACTGGAGTTCGGGTATGGAATTTAAGTATGAAATAGTAAGATTTTGTCCAAAAACTACTGGGTATGGATTGCTGTGGTTTTCGACATTAATTTGATTCCTTTTCAGTGGTTTTGTTGGGGAATACCTCCTAACTCTAGATTTAAGGAAGTCATGAAAAACTCCTAGTTGATAATAATTAGATATGGAATCCTTCACACCTAAAGGTTTTGTAGAGTCATGAATCCTGGTATGAATCCTGAGTCTTTGCCAATTAAAAGTGTTTGTCGAGTTGTTCGAGGATTCCATGTTAATTCTTGATGAAGGATGGAATAGAAGTGAATTATGGAAGAAAAGGCATGAAAATTGTGAATTCCGCTACTGGCAGACAACATCGAGACTCCTTACTGCACTTCTTTGGGAGTGAGACAGACACCGATGTACAGCACCTGGGCATCTGCACACCCAAAGAGGTACCGGTACCGCCCTCCAGAACCGATTCTAAGACCAAGACAACGCAGTGGCACCGACACAATTAGCTCCCCGCAACCCCTGTTGTATTTTTGCATAATTAAGCTATAATTTGCATACTGTGAGTATCGAATCCTAATAAATGATTAACATGGGTTAAGATAAGAAAGAAGTAAGTGAAAATGATCGCAGACTCACTCCTCAACACGCTTCTGGCCGGCGATACAGTCTACGCCCCAATGATAACATAGGAAGCTTCAATACATATAATCGTAGGAATGCCTAAGACCAGTATTAAATGACACAGCGATTCGCCACGACGTGGGCAGGCACGTCGATCGCGTTTCAAGACTCCCGATTAGCGCTACCAAGACTGCTCAAGACGGCAGATTTCCGATTAGTGCTACTACACTCGCTCAATACTTCAGATCTCCGACAGTGCTATGGCACCTTGTTCGCCTTCTAAGACTCCTCGCTTTCAGGCTACTAAGACTTCAAGATCAGAGATAGTATCTTCTGATACTTATCAGGTCATGGT
Source organism: Tetrastigma voinierianum (assembly GCA_016808115.1). Lineage (NCBI taxonomy): Eukaryota > Viridiplantae > Streptophyta > Magnoliopsida > Vitales > Vitaceae > Tetrastigma > Tetrastigma voinierianum. The sequence continues at coordinate 65,743 of JAEQBH010008112.1, forward strand.
CTTACTCATTTATTACATCGGTCTGTATTCCATAGCTTATATGAAAAATAACCCGAATGACGAATAAGAGAACAAATGTGTATCGTTTCGATCCGCAATACCTACTCGGTATTTCGAATAAGAATAAGCTCAATCTCTAGCCTGAGATCCGAATAAGCATAAGTCCTATAAGCATGCTTCGAATAAGAACAAGCTCGAATAAGAATAAGCTCAGAATCTCTACTGAGATCCAAATAAGCATAAGTCTGTTATAAGCATAAGTTTTGAATAAGAATAAACTCTGTAACTCCTACGGGAGATCCGAATAAACATAAGTCTGTTATAAGCATAAGTACTTGTATAAGTCCATTATATAAATGCATGGAAATTCTGATATACTTTATTGTTATATGCTGAATATAAATGTGTATATGCATACTACATATGTTTCCCACTGCTTTAAAGCTTAACACAGTTTTAACCGTGTAGGCATGTAAGAAGAAGATGATCTTCCGCATTCTCGCTAGGGCCAAGACATCTAGCAGGGTTCACTTTAGGTTCTCAGGCTCGATCAAGAATGTAAATGTACAGTTTTTTAATATGTAAATGGGACTTAGTACGTTATATGTGAAACTGTAAACACCACTACGGTGGTAGTTTTATTTTGGACTTTTGTATATGATATGTTGATATAATTATAAGACTTGGATTTACCAACGCCTGCAAAGGTGTAAAGAGTCCCAATTTGCGCCTCGTGCCCCGAACCCGGTTCGTATCCGCTGCTCGTCGACCGAATTGGCATGACACCCCACCTGACTAAAGTTCGGGTCGGGCCGTATATATACATATCCTGAATTTTTTTTAGCTCACCACTAGGAGTTTAAAACGCTAACGTTTTGAAAGCACCGTCGACCGAATTCGCGCTCTTTTCCAACCACGCACACAACCCTAGCTCAAGTTCCATGATCACTCAAACAAATGAGCGAAGTCTATATATAGGTCACACAATCATTCATTTTGCATTCGTTCATTTTTTTTGTTAAATATCATCTTCGTTTTGAGAGACCGAGTTCTGCACTAGTTCTAGTTCGACAGCCAACCATAAGAAGTGCTGTCGATATCATTTTATCCCCCGAGAGACGAATCGCTAAGAACTAAGCACCACCGCAAGGGCACAAATTGTCCTAAGGAACAGGTCCAACACAAGACTTGATCATTCCTCGACACGCAAACAGGTTCCATCTTATCGCTTTAACTTTTTTATTCTGCTTGTTCGCTAAACAAGCTCATAGTCATATCAGATATAGGTTCCAAGCTTTTATTCGCTCGCAAATGCCATTAACATTTTATTTGTTCTCGTTTCATTATGTTGTATCGAGATCGCTTAACATAATATTATTAAGTACTATTTAGCATTAAGTTGAAAAAAAAATTATTCAACATTAAGTAAAAAAAAAAACAAACACGACCTTAGTATAAAGAAATTACCAATAATCCATACAAGAACATGATCCATTCTCAAAATGATGAAAGCGCTTACGATCCCTCACAATGATCTTCCGATTATAGATTTTTGAGATTAGCTTTATCGAAGAGTGACAATCTTCACATTATCCGGCTGTTCTACTAATCCGGGCGTGTTGCTCAGGGGCTTGTCCCGATTAAGCCAAAAAGCAATTGCCATCTTTCACCGTGATAATTCAAGAAGCTCCTTTATCTTCTTATTCAATGTCGGTCAAGACTGCGGTAAAGGTTCCTACTTTTATACCCAACCACTTCCCAAATTCCTCGACATCTCCTGCAACATAGAACGGATCTTTTCCGGTTTCAGATGGCGAATATCGTCTTCCACATGGAACTCATGGATCACTCCATCAAGCTCAATCCGCCTACATCCGTGGTCTTTCCTTATGTCCATCCCCTTCATCTTCAACCCTCACTTTGGCAACTCCTTCCCAATTTCGACGTCGTACAATATATCTCACAGGCGACATAGAGTCACACATGAGGAGCTAAACATCGATGCTCGCAACACGCTTGTCTGCCTCGACATTTCCATGCATCTTGCAAGAACTGGGCAAGGCCTTCCATATCACATCAAGCCAAGTCGACCTAAGATGTTCGTGGATGAGCCTTTCAAATTTTCTTCAATAGCCCGCTTCACTTCTAATAGATCAACCATGCAACCGGTAATGTTCAACCCTGCTTCTAAGCTCGTTACACCAACTATGTGGCCGAAAAACCGCCGCCCCTCGCCGATCAAACCAAGATACGCATGCGGTCAAGAGCCGACATATGTGACTTCGCTGTTAGAGACCCCGGAAGATGTTCCATGTCCCTAAGCACTATGATATCTTTTGTTCTACCATGTATCGTTCCCGCAATGATGGTACTCCGCGATCACATTCCTCAGGTAATTCATCAAACACCTGCAGTGCCTTCCTCGATGCTTCCGCACTTGGAATACATATCACTCAGCGCAGAACTGGGCAAATATCATCGATCCTCGAGACAAGGCTCTGGATCGCATACAACAAACCACTTTCCCAACTCGAAGCGCTCCAAGACGTGCCATGGCGGGAGAACACTAACCAGTCGCACTCCGGGCCAATTCAAACATTCAGATCTCACTAACAGCCGACCGCCTCCTTTGAATCGTCCCGCGTGCATAGCCTCGCTATCATCACATTCCAGAGACTACACTTCTTTAGCATTTCCCATCGAACGCCCCTCGCAACCTCAAACTCGCCAATTCCCACATAACCTACTCATCATCACGTCCACAAAACAACACACGCCATCCACCTCCTCTTCTATTACCGCATTTCACCACACCCATCGACAAAACCCTTCTATGTAACAACCTATGAGCATCCTCCATGGCCCCACAACCTCAAATATCCTAACAACATTACTCAAGACAACCATCACCATCAAACTAAATTTCACAACCAACCCATGAACCTCGTTTCCTGAGCCTCCTTTCGCCTACCACAAGCCTTGAACATTAAGAAACGTGAAGCCATCTCTACCCACACCTGAATCCCCAAGCATTTCGACCGAACACCAACAAGGCATCGTACGTGGTCGTCGTCTCGACGTAGCTCGATGAGGGTGTCAGAAAACAGTCAGGAAAGTTCATGCCCCAATGATAACAGACAGAGTTTTGAATACATATAATCGTAGGAACGCCTAAGACCAGTATTAATGACACAAGATCTTCACACGACACAGCATCGTCGACGTTGCTTCCTAAGACTCCTCGACAAGGCTACTAAGACTCGCTCGCACTCAGATTCTCGCGACAACGCTACAAGACTCCTGCTCACTTCTAAGACTCGATTAGTGCTATGGCACTCTTGTTCAGCTTTTCTAAGACTCCCGCTTCAGGTTACCAAGACTTCAAGATCAGATATAGCATCTTCTTGATACTTATCATGGGTCGCGGTTCACTCATTTATTGCATCGGTCTAGGTATTCCATAGTTATATGAAATAACCCGAATATTTGTTTAAGAGTAAACAAATGTGTATCGTTCGATCCGGCACCTACTCGGCATTCTCGAATAAGAATAAGCCTGTAACTCCCACTGAGATCCAATAAGCATAAGTCCGTTATAAGCATAAGCTCCGAATAAGAATAAGCTCGAATAAGAATAAGCCTGTGAACTCCCACTCGAGATCCAAATAAGCATAAGTCCTGTTATAAGCATAAGTTCGAATAAGAATAAACTCGTGAACTCCTACGGAGATCCGAATAAACATAAGTCCTGCTTATAAGCATAAGTACTGTGATAAGTCCATTATATAAAATGCATGGAAAATTCTGATGACATGCTATTGTTATATGTCGAATATAAATGTGTGTATATGCATACTACATATGTTCTCCTATCAAGCATAAAGCTTAAATACGTGTTTTTAATCCGTAAGTACGTAAGAAGAAGATGCGATCTTCCGTATTCTCGCTAGCCAAGACATCTAGGGTTCATCACTTTAGGTTCTCACAGGTTCGATCAATGTAATGTACGCTTTAATATGTAAATGGGACTCAAGATCAGATATGTGAATCAGAAACACTACGCATGTGTAGTTTTATTGACTTTTGTATATGATATGTTGATATAATTATAAGACTTTGGATTTACCAACGCCCCAGAAAGCATGAAGAGTCCCACTTATAGCCTGCCCCGAACCTGCCCGATCCGCTGCTTCGGCCGACCGGAATCGGCATGACACCCCACCCTGGACCAGGTTCGGGGCTGGCTGTGTATATATATACATATCCTTGAATTTTTTTAGCTCACCACTAGGAGTTTAAAACGCCAACGCTTTCGTGCACCGCTTTGACTAATGGGCGTCTTTTCCAAACTTCACTTAACAATACAACCTCTAGCTCAAGTTCCATGACTGTATCTAAATAGCCGTGAGCTTGAGTCATATATAGGTCACAATAATCATTCATTTGTATTCGCTCATTTTTTTTTGTTAAATATCATCTTCGTTTGAGAGACCGAAAGTTCCTTACTAGTTCTAGTTCGACACCCAACCATAAGAAGTGTTTTCTTTGTGTCAGATACTTCATTCATCTCTGAGAGACGAATTGCCAAGAACTCAAGTACCACCGCAAGGGCAATAAATTCATTCCAAGGGAAATTGTGTCCACCACAAGACTTGATCAATATTCCCGACACGCAAATGTGTTCCATCTTATCATTAACTTTTTTTTATTCCGTTTGTTCAAGAACAGTCACAATACACGATATAGGTTCCAGCTATTCGTTTCGCAAACGCCATTAACATTTTATTGTTCTGCCTGCTTATGTTATATTGAGATTGGTTTAACATACATTATTAAGATTATTTAAAGATTGTGCTCTAAAAAAAAATTAATCACACATGCAAAAACAAACACGACCTTAGATAAAGAATACTAATAATCCATACAAGAACATATCCATTCTCAAAATGATGAAAGCGCTACGATCCCTCAGCTAATGATCTTCCTATAATAGATTTTTGAGATTAGCTTTATCGAAGAGTGACAATCTTCACATATCCAGTTGCCTACTTAACTTAGCGGGTTGTTTGTGGGCTTGTCCTCGATTAAGCCGTTAAATTGCCATCTTTCACTGGCTGTGATAAATTCAAGAAGCCTTTATCTTCTTTCTTCAATGTTGGTCAAGACTTGTGTAGTGTTCGTCAAGTACCCAACCAGTCTCACTCTTGACATCTCCCAACATAGAACGGACTTTCTTGCCTCAGATGGCTAATATCGCCTTCCACATGGAACCTGGGTGGATCAACACTAAGCTCAATCCAGCCATCCAGGGTCTTTCCTATGTCCATCTCCTTCATCTTCAACCTCACTTTGGCAACTCCTTCCCAATTTCCCGACGCTGCGTACATATTCGACAGGGCGACATAGGAGCCGCTGTCATGAGGAGCTAGCTCCATCAGATGCTCTGCAACACGTTTGCCCGTCTCGACATTTCCATGCATCTTGCAAGCACCAAGCAAGGCCTTCCATATCACATCGTCAGGTCGAATCGGCATGTTCAGGATGAGCTCTTCAGCCTCTTTCAATAGGCCTGCTCGGCCTAATAGATCAACCATGCAACTGTAATGTTCAACTCTCGGTTCTAAGCTCACACTCCAACCATGTGGTCTAAAACCGTCACTCGTCGATCAAACCAGCATGGCTGCATGCGGTCAAGAGACTGATATATGACTTCGCTAGGAGAGACTCAGCATGTTCCATGTCCTTGAAGCAGTCATGGATCTTTTGCTCTCATTAGCGGTTGCAAGCCCTGCAATGATGGTACTCCAAGTGATCACATTCCTTTGGGGTAATTCATCAAACACCTGCAGTGCCTTCTCGATGCTTCCGCACTTGGAATACATATCAATTAGCGCAGAACCAAGAACATCATCGATCCTGATATTATTCCTGGATCGCACACAAATGCCCACTTTCCAACTCGAGCGCTCCAAGACGTGCCATGGCGGGGAGAACACTAACCAGAGTCACGTAATTTGGGGCCAATTCAGCCATTTGCATCTCACGGAACAGCTCGACCGCCTCCTTGAATTGCCCGCTTTGTGCATAGCCTGCTATCATCACATTCCAGGAGACTACACTTTTAGGTACTAATTCTGAACAGCTTCCTTGCAACCTCAAACTCGCCAATTCCCACATAACCATCGATCATTACGTTCCACAAAACAACATCGCCATCCACCCTCCTCTTCTTATCACTGATTTCACCACACCCATCAAACAAAACCCTTCTATAGAACAACCTATGAGCATCCTCCATGGCCCCACAACTCAAATACATCCTAACAACACACCAGCAATAAATCATCATCACCATCAAATCCAAATTTCACAGCCAACCCATGAACCTGTTTCCCCTCTCGGAGCCTCTCAGCTCTACCACAAGCCTTGAACACAGAAGGAAACGTGAAGCGATTCGGCTCCACACTGGAATCCCCAAGCATTTCGACGAACACCAACAAGGCATCGCATGGGTCGTTGCTCCTCGGACAGAGCTCTGATGAGGGTGTTGTAGGAAAACAGCTGGGTCTTCGTACGTTTCGGAAAATCTTTGCCGGGGCATAGTCGAGGTCGCGGTGGTCAGAGAGAGCGGAGAAGCGGAGGAGCTCGGCGGCGGCGAGCGGGTCTCGAATTTCGACGGTCTTGATCATCTGGGCATGGAATTGCTTCAAATCTTGCAGGGTTTTGCATGGGAAGGAAGAAGACGGAGTCCATGCAGAGGTTGTGGAAGTGAAGATTGTGGGAATTCATGAATTCAATGTTTCTAACTTCATATTTCTGTCGATTCTTTTGCGCAATAAAAGGTTGCAAGACTTCATACTCTTTCTTGATCATAGCTCAAGATTACTTGAAGTTAAATTTGATTTAATTTCAACTTATAACTATTATTTAATTTGTATTTTAAATGGTACATTTATTTTTAATAAAATTATTATTATTGTTTTTGACATAATTATATTTAATAAAACAGAATCAAGAGCAATAGCGTAAAATTTTTAAAAAGCGATTTGAATAGCATCCACGTTAATATAAAATGATTTCTGTTCTGGCGCTATTACTCATAATTCAATAATGCCTAAAATACCTAAAATTCTAAATTTACAACATATTGATTAACGAGATTTGATCTGATGACTCTGTCGAATTAAACTTTGTCATCATAATTATCAACGCGAAAAGCATAAAGAAACTAACCGTCAGCAACACAACTATCCGTTGAAATAAGTCGACGACAAACAAACCAAAAAAACAGAGAAAAAATAAATGCAAACTCCAATCGATATAGAAGAAAATCACTTTAATCAGTTAAACTCAAATCTAAGAAAGAAAATCGCATGTAAGGAATGATTTCTGCACTAACAAATCAGCCCATCCTTTCTAGCAAAACAAGGGTCAAACGAGAACAACAGTGGGCTTACTAAGGTTTGCATCGCACAGCGCTGGCTACCCCCGTGGCATAATTTCTTGTTAGATTATTATACTTATGTAAGTTATATTATTATGTTTGGCAATTGTATATTTTCCATATTTAGGGTTTGTATAACTTAGCTTATATATGACCTTATCTTGTATCAGTGTAATACTTAATTCCTTTAATATACAAATACCTGCCTTTTCACAGATAGTTATGCTCACTAATTTTCGCTCTCACCGGTCTGCCACCAGCCACCATATACTTATTCTTTTCGGCGACCACCGCTTACTCTTTATTTCCTACCTTCGTAGTTAAAACTGCTATAGGCCACTCAGCCGTTAGACTGGCCGAGACTATCACACTAACGCAGCGAAGTCGCCGTAAAAGCTCCCATGCCCCATCACGCCGCCCGCACCCGCAGCACGCCATATCCACGCCGCATGCACTTCACGCGCCACCAGAAGGCTTACTACGCCACGCCGCACGCCCGACCACGCCTGCGACCGCTTCTCTCGAATTGCTACCCGCTCGCGTTCTACCTATGCTCGGGCCGACTACTTTACGCCCGCTTGCTGACCGTTGACCTGGGGCACTCTACCAAGTGCATTCTCGACTTATTTTCGCCCCCGACTCCATTTCTCTCTGCTGTCCTGCTTTTCGAGCCCGAATTTAGATACAAGGTGATGAGATTTCTCGTCCGATTCATGTTATTTTTTGTGGAGATAATTTTACCCAGTGGTCACAAGCCATGCGCAGTTATCTCAAAGGCCGCAAACTATGGCTTTATGTCTCAAGTGATCGTCCTATTCCAGAAAAAGTGGACAAAGAAACTGATTCTGCCTATGCCATTCGGATTGAGGATTGGTAAAGTGCTAATCATCATATCATCACTTGGTTTCGTAATACATCAATTCCATCCGTTGTCGGCGAGCTCGCAACACGATATTGCCAAAGAAGCTTAAGACTTACTGTTACTTCCGGGATAAGGCCGACCGAGTGGTGCTTAAAACTCAAGCTCAGGCAACTTTATCGTATTCGCTTTAAGAACCAGGTGAGCTAATTATTGTATATCATAGTCAATAAATCCATTTAGATCAATTCAATTGCTTCTCGAACCGCTTCTCTATAATTCACCAAATCGGGTTTATGTCTATCGTGAATAAGGACAACTATTTCGGGCTTCTAATGTATTGCGGATGAGTTCAATCAACTAGAAGTCATATTCTACATCAAGATCCTTTTACCAAATACCCAAGCTATTCATGTTGTCGATGATGATACTCGCCGTGACCGGATCCATTTATCCGCACTACGGTTCGCTAATTCCTGGCCGCTGTCTGCCAGACCGTTACTCCTGCTTCCTACCGCCATCTACCTAAGCCTGCAAGGCAAGGGAATAATGTCTGGCGACATAACAGTAAGAAGTCTCTTCTTATCTATAGTTTCTGTAAGAATAACATTCAATTGAAACCTATTACACTTGTCAGCATATTCTTCAAAACATCGGCCAAGCTAATCTAGCCAATTATCGCCTATGGATTCATTCCAAGTCCGATCCTACCTCGTATTCTTCTAGTAGCATATCTACAAGATATGGTTAATCAAGTTCATCTTCCATCCTTCAGTGCATCCAACACCGCTTTTCCACACATCATACTTCTCATGTGGCTTTCGATGTCGCTGCTTACAATCATATGACTTCTTCTTCTAATGTTGTCTCTTCACACACTTCTACTTCTCTCCCTACCATATATACTCCAAATTGTTATCATATGCATGTCTCTCATCTTGGTAATGTCTCTACATCAGCCTTGTCTGTTTCCAATGTTTACCAGAGTCCCCAACTCACTCATAATCTTCTATCCGTCATAACTCCACCGAACTCGGGTTTTTCTAACCTTTTCTTCTAATCGTGTGGCTCGTAGGATTCTCAAACCAGATATCATTGACCGCTCCCAAGGTCGGAAAGTTGCTTCAAGCTTATCTTCTTCATCTACCGTCCCGTCTCCGTCGTGGCCTCTGCAAGACACCTCTTTGCTCTATGGCATTTTCGCTTGGTCACGCATCCACCAGCGTTAAACAACTAGTTTCTGTGTTTGTTAGGTTCTATTCAAATAAGAGCTTTTGATTTGTATAAGGTTCTATCAATTTGGCAACAACCGCTTTTACCATTTAATAACTGTGTTTCACGCTTCTCTCTCCCTTTGATATTATTCATTCTATGTAGGGGTCCCTCTCCAATTACTACTCAAAGTGTCACGTTATTTTGTTATTTTGCTGACGATTTTCCTCGATATACTGATTTATCTCTTCAAAAATTGTTCCTAACATTATCAAATAGAATGTGACTTTACCAAAAATGATTGAAACACGCTTTCAAACCTATCAAAGCTGCATCATAATGCTCCTAAGAATATAGCTAATTTTAATTTACCTCTATTCTCCATCAATTTGGCAATGCTCACTCCTCTCAGGCCGCATAGGCATGGTACTTTGCTTAATGCCCTAAAAAAAATACCCTAGAATTTTTATAATAAAAATTATTATATATTTCGGGTATAATTGAGCCAACTTGGGTATTTTTTTGGAATTGTTAGATGAATATTGATTTAAATGATTAAATGCTAAATGAGAAATTTATCAATCCGTAAATAAACCCAAGTGAAAAGAAAATATGGAAATTGTAAAATGGGACCTAAAGGTCAATTGTAAATTTATATATGTAAGTGAAATTAGGAGAAATAAATGAGCAAGGGGAAAATAATAGAGACTTAATTGAGAATAATAGGAGAAATTGAGGGGCCTAAATATAAAAAGAAATAAAAGAAAAAGAAGAAAAATCATGAAAGTAAGATGTGGTATGTGTGAAAAGGATAAGTTTCCAAAATACGACAAGTGTGATCCATAAAAAGGAAAAGGAAAAAGAGGAGAGAGAGTAAGGGCAAACCATATTTGAGAGGAGAGTTGCAGAGAGAGTACTTACCTTCTCTCTAGATTTTCCAACGATCTAATTACATAGGTTTCCGGCGGTTGAAGATGAAATCTTCCTCGTGACAAAGAGCGTGCAGAGACTGGAATCTAGAGTGCTCTTAATAAACTCCAAGAGGTGTCTCTCCCATTAGTTATTTTCTACCCTATGCTGTGGTTATCTTGCCCTTGTGGGAAATGTTTGGTTGTATTTAAACCATGGGAAGTCGCTACATTGTGGTGAAAAGTACATTAGCCTAATCTTAGAAACACTTAGTGTAAAAATAAAAGGAATTTTGGTAGCCAGTCCTTCTTAGTAAATTGTAGCCACATCACTAACTTTGATGTTAGGCTTTTTGAATATCTCTAATTCTGAATCTTTGTAGCTCTGGGTTATAAATCTTTTTCCCGGACGCTGCGTACTGGCCAATACTACTCAAATCACACTGGTCCAAGGCACTCCTGGCGAGTGCACCAAACACAAGGCACATTCAAAGGCACTCCTCGGCTAGTGACCACCTCACACAAGACCCTGGCCAGGTGCCCAGCCGCCGCCAAGCCTGTTAGTTTGGAGCCGGTTTGACTATCGTGACCTCCAACTTCGGAAAGTCATAACTTCTTCGTCCGACCTCCGTTTTGGGTGTTCTTGAACTCTATGGAAAGCCTATTGAGTCAAGAATCCATTCATATGCCTATAGAGGATAATAGCGAGTCAAACAGGTCATTCCGAGCTCAACGGCGCTATGACACCGCTAAGTCGATCAGCTTTATGCCGAAGTTTGATTTCTCGCAAGGACTTCCCAACTTCGGAAAGTCATAACTTCTTTGTCAGAACTCCATTTCGGGTGTTCTTGGACTCTATGGAAATCCCATTGAGTCAAGAATCCATCTATATATAACTTGTTGAAATTGGACCTCGTATTAAACTCCGAAAATCAATCCTAACCAAAACCACTAGCACGCACGAATAATATTGTTCTTTAATGGTTTTGGAATAAAGGCATTTATGAGGAAAACCCAACCGGGATTTCGAGACTGAGATTGAACCGTGCAAAGCTGGTTTGTTCTACCGACTTCTATTTCTCGTTTCAAGTTTTCAGATGTTTGTTTAATATTTCCTATTCTCGCTTTCAATATTTGAAATGTTTGTTCTAGGATGCATAAGAAAGGTGATATTGAATTTGTTTTAATAAGATTTGAAGAAATTGATTGAAAAATGCTCAGATATGGAAAATCAGATGACTATTGAAAGTGAACTATTTATACAAATGTACATATTGTAATCAGATTTCTTTCTATAAAAGATTCAACGCCTTAATATAATGTTAACCGCTTAGTTCAGATATGATAGATTGGTATACCAATAGCGTCAAAATAGCGCGATCGAGAACGATCAGATGATTTGTCACTCCACGTTAATCTAGCCGACCAGATTTTAGGGTGGCCACTAACTGATTTGTCGCCCAGAGTCTGAATGTCCCCATCCTACTGATAACCCATTTTTATACCTTCACTCGCAGCTCCGCCGCATCTTCATGCCGATAATTCTTATGATCCTTCGTATATCGAAGACAAAGGTTAAATTTGTTAAGGCAAATCGAATTGAATTTGTGAGCATATTTGAATTGATTTGAGATCAGAAATATTGAATATGAAAGTGTATTTCGGGATGATCAATGTAAACTATACCTGATCGTATATATAACAAGTATATGTATTGTATTTACATTGATCATCCATAAAGGTTTGAAAGTTTTCAATTTTTAAATTGCATGATTGCTTTAAACTAAACCGAAGAATGGATTTCCTAGATGCAAAAACCACTGGGTTATCACGAAAAATGCTAGTGTATTGCTTTACCAATGCGCATGTACCGGAAAAGTGATAGATAGTGGATCAAAAGCGGACCCAAGATCGAGGAGCGTTGAGTCATAAAGAAGGAAATTTTAGGAGATGCTCGATGTCGCATTCATTCGTACGTTTTCTTTGATATCGATATTTTGTAAAACAATTTTGAATTCCTAATATCTATTTTGAAAATCATTTTGAAAAGGTCAATATCTTCATTGTAAATGTATTTGTTAAATGTAAATGTTTACTGGCTTGCCCAATTTAAAATCGGCTCTCGCAAAGATATGATTTTGAGTGATCGAAAGGATAACAGGCATCCCTGACTCGATTCAGACCGCCAAACGGATCGTAATATTAACAATCCCACAGGCTCGCACTCACATCTTCTCAATGGAGTCACCGTGGAGCACCGTACCGGGTTGTCCCGGGCCTCTGTAATGCCCGAAAGCTAAATGCTGGAGGATACCATGCATCACCACTGAACGTTCATCATCGTAAAGGGATGTCGGCCCACCTTCCACACTAAATAGGATCGTCACGGAGTCCCCGTCATCCTCGACCCTAAGGGAAGCCGAACTGCTCATGCTTTATCCTATTAAGACCCGCTGTAAGACTCCACGCCAAAGTCATGTCATCCTTATATGCAAATGGAATGTATGTTATACAAATTTCAAAAATTCGTCGGCAAAACAATTTCAAAATCATTTCAGAACCGCCTCAACCTAGGCTCATACCATCAAATCCATGGACCCCATTTCCGGAAGCCCGATCCGCTGGCTTTGGCACCTCTGAACCAGTCCGGATGCCTGCTATCACTAATCACCAAATCATATCTGGCAAAACTGGGATTTCCTAGCTCAGCAAGCTCCATAAACATTTACATTTAACAAAATACATTTACAATGAAGGCATTCAAGCCTTTTCAAAATGATTTACAAAAATAGATGTTCAGAGTTCAAATTGTTTTTACAAAATATCAATATATAAAAGAAAACATGCAATGAATGCACTCATTCCGAGCATACCCAATTTCCTTCTTTACGACTCGATCGCCTCGATCTGGGGTCCGCTTTCTCGATCACCATCTATCACCAAGACTACATTGGTAAAACAATACGCTAAGCATTTTCAAGCTTAATGGTTCTCTACAAATCCATTCTTAAGTTTCAGTTTAAAACAAATCATGCAATTTAACAATTCAAAACTTTCAAACCTTTATGGATGATCAATGTAAATATAATACATATACTTCATATACAATCGGTTATAATTCATTGATCATCCCAAAAATACACTTTCATATTCAATATTTCACAATTTCAAATCAATTCAAATATGCTCACAAATCTAATTCTCCTAGTTCGCAATTCAATTCAATTCCATCGCCTTTAACAAATTTAACCCATTTCATATATGCGATATCGAGTCACCCAAGACGGTCCTACTGGTCGCGTTTCCAGATAAAAACACCTGGGCTTTATAACACACCATGGCCCCGCTTAGCCGCCGATCGGGTTATAAAAATCAATTAGTGAACACTACCGATACGGCCCCGCTCGGGTTGCCGGGATCGAGTGACACATCAATACAATCGTCACAAAAGATCGCTATATTTCGACTCTATCGGGTATACCAATCCATCCTTAATACGAACTAAACTAAGCACATTATATTAAGGGCGTTCAAATCTTTTAGAGAAAAGTACAAGATAATATGTTACTCAGATAAATAGTTCACTTCTCAATAGTCATGCAATTTTTCATATGCAAACATTTTTCAATCGATTTCTTCAAATCATTTAAAACAATTCAATATGTCTTTCTTATGCATCTAGAACAAGCATTTCAAATATTGAAACGAGAATAGGAAATATTAAACAAACATGCAAAAACTTGAAACGAGGAATAGAAGTCGGTAGAACAAACCCAAAAGCTTTGCACTTTGGTTGAAATCCTCGGAGTCTCAATCCCGCTTAGTTTTTCCTCCGCTGATCACCTATTCCAAAACCATTAAAGAACAATATTATTCGTGCGTGCTAGTGGTTTTGGTAAGGATTGATTTTCGGAGTTTAATACAAGTTCCAATTTCAACAAGCTATATATATATATGGATTCTTGACTCAATGGACTTTTCATAGAGTCCAAGAACACCTAAACTAATTCGACGGTTAGCTATGACCTTCCGTCGAGGCTCTGAAATCAAACTCAACAAAGTCGACCCGACTCGCCGTAGGTGTCCTGACCTGTCTGAGCTCAGCTGACCTTTGAGCCCGCCTATTGTCCTCTACAGGGCATATGAATGGCTTCTGACTCAATGGGCTATCCATAGGTTCGGGCAACACTAAACGAGGTAGGGACAAAAGCTATGACCTTCCGGGGTTGCAGGTCACACGTAGTCAAACCCACCGAGTCGACCGACTCAGCTGCTTCGACCGACCGCCGAAATGACCGACCGCCGAGCCGACCATCCGGGAGGTGCAATCGGACTAGGTGCACTGGCTGAGGTGCACAGGCCGAGGTGCACTAGCCGAGGTGCACTGGACGAGGTGCACTGGCCGAGCTGTATTGGCCGAGCTGCACTATCCAAGGAAAAAAGGCCATAACTTAGGTTACAGAGGTCCGAATTGATAAATTCAAAAGCCTAACCTCAAGTTCATTGATGTGGATACAATTTACTAGAAGGACTCACTACCAAATTCCCTTTATTTCTTACCCAAAAATCAGCTCTAAGGTCCGGCTAATGTGCACTACCACAATGTGGCAACTTCCCATGGTTTAAAATACAACCAAACATTCCCCTAAGGGCAAGATAACCACCACACAACCCTTAGGGTAGAAAATAACCAAAGTAGGAGAAGACCTACCTCTTGTTGCAACTCTTATCAAGAGGAAGCACTTTCCCTCCGTCACTAAACCTATGGTCCGATCAAGAAAATCTGCAGAGTATACAGACTCTAACTCCTCTCAAATATGGCTTGGCCTTACTCTCTCCTCTTTTTCCCTTTTCCTATTTTTATGGATCACTCTTAATCGTATTTTAAAAATGAGGAAACTTCCTCCCTCTTTCCTACATGCCACATGCCCACACGCTGACTCTACCCGACCTGGACATGATCCGACCGACCTCGAGGTGCGAGAACATATACCGGGACTCTTACCCGCGACCGACATCGTATATCCAAGTCTTATAATATATCAACATATCGTATACAAAAGTCCAAAATAAAACTACCACCGTAGTGGTGTTTACGGTGTCATATGTACGCATCGAGTCTCATTTACATATTAGTCAAACTATACATTTACAATTACCGATCGCAGCACTAACCCATAAATGATGAACCCCTACTGCAGGTTGCCCCAGAGTATGCTAAGTCTCGAACTGCCTTCTCTCACTCCACCTGATTAGGAAACCCGTGCTGTTTTACGCTTAGTGGGAAACATATGTAATATGCATATACACATTTATGTTCAACATATAACAATAATGTGATATCAGAATCGCGATGCATTCATATCATAGACTTATACAAGTACTTATGCTTATAACAAAGCTTATACTTAATCTGATCTCCTCGTAGGTCCCGCAGCTTATTCTTATTCCGTAACTTATGCTTATAACGACTTATGTTTATTCCAATCTCCCGTAGGAGTTACGCAGCTTATTCTATTCGTAAATACCCGAAGGTATTACAGACGTAACTACACACATTTGTTTCCTCTTATTCATTATCTAGGTTATTATCATATAACTATGGGAATACCTAGACTAGTGCTAATAAAAGTGTAAGACACAGCATAATAAGTATCCGAAGATACTATACAATACGGAAGTGTCGTAGCACAAAGCAGGATTGCCGGAGTACAGAACAGGAGTGCCGTAGCACTAATCAGGACAGGGGTGCCGTAGCACTAACAGGACAGGAGTGCCGTAGCACTAACAGGACAGGAGTGTCGTAGCACCATCGGCGTCGGCATTTCAATCGGGTGAGTGCCGAGCACCACCAGAGTGCTCTGAGCACTAATCAGAGTGCCGGGCTAATTCAATCGAGTACCGGTTACTAATCGTGACGTGTCGCCCATGTCGCGACGTATGTCGTGGTCATTTAATACTTAGTCTTAGGCATTCCTACGACATATGTTTTCAAAACTTCCATTCCATTATCGTGGCGGTAATCGGTTCCCAGATCGACTTCGCTAAGGCGAAGCTGCTCCGCCAAAGCAAGGAGGCACCGCATTTCTCACTTTAATTTCATCCTTTTCTATACCCGAATGCGATTTTAGCTTAAACACGTTGAAAACAGGAAAACTAGGGCTGCAGTGGACCAATTGCATTCCAGATACCCGACTGCACTCTATTGTGTTCTGCTTCTAGGGTCAGACTAAGATGTGTTTAGGCTGTACCGCATACTTATTAATGCGATCAATTGCACTGACATAGTTCAAAGGTGTACTGCATGTGTCTCCGAACTTGCCTTAAATGGTGATTTCACCATTTTTCATGCACTTTCTTCCATAATTTCTTCTATTTCTCTCCTCATCAAAAATCACATGAAATCACTCCAACAACTCCACAATTACTTTTAATTAGTCAAGACCCAAGGATTCATACCCAAGTTCACTAATCTACCAAACCTTGGAATTCGCGGCGATTCCATATCTAAACATTATCAACTAGGATTTTCAACCAAACTTCTTAAATCTAGAGTTAGGATGTCTTACTAACAAAACCCTAGAAAAGGGAACCAATTTAATCTTCAAGGAAAACCCTAGCAATCATACCCAAGTAATTCATGTACAAAAATCATACCAAAATCCCTACAATTCCATACCAAAGTCATGTATCCATACAAGAATCCATACCTTGGCTTGATCTCTCTCCTTCTTCCTCTTCTTCTCCTTCCTCCTCCTCTTCCCGTAGTTTCCTTGCTTGGCACTGCACGAATTATTTGTATTTAGCTTTTAGTCCATCCACTTTTGACTATTTGTATTCTAATTTCCCATAATTGTATTTTAGCCTCTAATCTTATTAATTCATGTCTTTGATGCCCCTTTTTGGACAAATTACGTTTTTGTCCTTAAGTCTTGTACAATTTTCGGGTTTCTAACTTTTCCAATTTTCGCATTTAATTTACGAAAATTTTAATTTATGCCTACAAAATACCCTAAACATGTTGAAAACAACTAGGGTATATTTCGGGGTGTTACACTTTCCTTGATTTTTTTCTTCTTTTTCTTTATTTCTTTTCATATTTAGGCCCCTCCATTTCTCTATTATTCCTCATTTAAGTCTCCTATTATTTTCCTCTTACTCATTTATTTCTCCTAATTTCACTTACACATATAAACTTATTTCCAATTGACCCTTAGGTCCTCATTTTACAATTTCCATATTTTTTTATTTTTCACTTGGGTTTATTTCCGGATTCAATAAATTTCTAATTTTAGCATATAATCATTTAAATAAATATTCATCTACAATCTTTAAAAATACTCAAGTTGGCACAATTATACCCTAATATAATAATTTTTATTATAAACTTCTGTGGTATTTTGGCGTTACACTCCGTCGCCTCAACCCTTCCGAAGGGTCTCATTCCGGCCGGAAGCAAGGTATTCCCGCATAACCAGTTGGCTCTGGTTTGTCAAAGAATACTATCCTCGCCCATTTATATATATATATATATATATATATATATATATATATATATATATATATAAATTATTATTTGTTTTACTTTTAAACAAAATGTATGAAAAATGATAAATATGGCACAACCCACACGCAAAACCTCGTCCCTACCACTCTTAAACGCAACCCCCCTTCTTTTCTCTTCCCTCCCCATTAATCTCATTTTCTCTACCTTCCCACCCCCACAATACACCTCGCTTTATTGTCTCGTAAGTCCTCTCTCTTTCTATCTCTCTCTCTCTCTCAAATATATATATATATATATATATATATATATATATACAATTTTCTCTTTGCTTACTTTTTCTCCCTAGTTTTTTGTACATAACTATGGATCGGTTGGCAAAGGCTTCATATCGATCGCTTTATTCAGTTGCAGGCTTTTTAACACCCCAAAATACCCGAGAATTTTTTTTCATAATATTATATATATATTCGGGCATAAATTAAGCCAACTTGCATTTTCTGAATTGTTAATGAATATTGAATAAATGATTATATGGCTAAGAGTCAATGCAAATATAACATGCTAAAATGAGAATTGATCGACCCGGTACTTAATTAATTGTAAAGGGCAAATTTGAAATGAAATGAGGACTCAAATATCAATTGTAAATAAGTTTATATGTCTAAGTGTAAATATGAGTTGAAGTGCAAATAAAATGAAATATAGGTTATGGAAGCAAATAAAAGAGAAACTTAAGTAAAGTTAGAATGCATTTTTTTGTGGCCAACAAGGCCTTATGAAAAATAAGGACTTAAGACCAAAAAAAATGAGAAAATGAGAATAGGTGTGAAAAGGCCAAACATGGCCTTTACACTTAAATGAGGATAAAGACCAAAATGTATTCTTAAGAGTCATTCGAAGCAACCTGCTTTTGAAAGGAGAGGAGAAAAGGGGGAGAAGAGGCTAGGGCTTGGAAAAGATCAAGTTCTAGGTGGGGTTTCTTCCCACTTCTTGCTCCTTTGTGATCAAGCAACTTAGAAGTGGAGATTTGAAGAGGCTAAAGTAAGAAAACAAAACCCTAGCTTCATCTTTTGTGATTTTGATTTTGGGGAAAAGCCCTAACTTGGGTAAAGAGGGGTTTTTTTTATTGATTCTAAACCACTTTTGGAGTTGTTTTGGGTGGATTCCATGGTGGGTTTTGATGTTTGGATTGGTTTGGAGGAGTGTTTGTAAAAAGAGAAAAATGTTGGGTTTTCAAAGGAAATGTCACAAATTTTGTAAACCCATGTTCTTGTTTTTGGAAATAGATTGCTATATAATAATCTTAAATGAAGATTCTAATTGTTAAAGAACCATAAGAGATAGATAAAAATATGATATGACCAGAGCAAATTGTAGCTCTAAGGCCCGAATATGGTCTTAAAGGTGAGTTCCGTAGCTTACGTATGCTCACAGGATATTGTTACGTTGTTTTGTCATAAGTCGAAGCCTAATTCTTCCAAATTGAGTGATTCAAAATTCGTAAAATAGACTTAGGAAATAATCACTAAGGAAGTGTATGCAAATTGTAATCCCAAAGTGCTCTAGAAATTTATCAAACCGAGCTAGTGTGTAAGAATGTAAACGATTCGCTTTCAGAAATTGGAGTAGTGTCTGATGTAAAATGCAATAACTCGGGAAGCCTTTGGTGATCCAATTGACGATTCATGTCACGCCCGATTCCCTGGCCCGACCCGATTATGAACCGAACCGGCCGGGTGCGAAACCATATATCGGGACTTTATTTTTTTTTTTTTCGTAGCTTCACTTATACCAGGTATACAACAATTTTTGTAATAACTAAAAGTCATTCATATACAAAGGAGCTACCACCGGAGTGGTATCCAGGCCGCACCCTACACATATGCCAAGTCCCAATTACTTATACAATTACTTATACATGTACATATCTAATACAAACACGAGATTATGGGGTGCGTCGGTGAGCACCTATCTCTAAGATGGCCCGCATCGTGACGTCCTCGGCCCTCTTTATCTCCTCTTTCGCACTCCACACCTTATCAACACCCGTGCTAAGCTTTACGCTTTAAAACATATGTATTTAAAGAACGACCAATAACAATAATCGTCACTATCTTTTTACATTTACTTCTACGCATATAACTAAGCCTATTCTTATGTGACTTCTAACTCATCTCATATTATACATGTAGATTTTATTCTTTCATATTCCTTATCATTATCTTCGTTCATATTACTTTCCTGTCATGTATTTTACAAAGTTGTAACTCATATCTACATGTATAATAGATCAAATCATATTCAAAGTAAACTCATACGTATAATGGCAATCTCGTAACAATTCAAATCATATCAATTTCATACAGTTCAAATTAGACTAATACTCAATACATATTAGACTTTATCACTATCACGACCGGCCATTAATCAACTCCCTAGAAATTACGCTTCGTGATCCGGGGATGCCTGCTAAATCCTTTTTGTTTTCGCTTTATTAATTTTCATTAAATGTGTCACACCGAATCCCCTCTATTTCTGATCCGATTGGCTGATCCAAGTCGAACCCTAAGCATTCGATCGCTTTCAATCAAAACATTTATTTCGCCTTTATTAAATTTTTCTTTTCAAAAGTGTCGCTGACCGAATCCTCGACTCGAATTCTACTGGGCGGATCCAAGCCGAGCCCGCATCTCGACATTTTCAATTATCTTTCCAAAACATCGTTTATGTTATTCTATTTAAGACCTTTTAATTAATCGAAAGCACTTCTTTCTGCAATCCCATGACCATTTACAAATTCAAAAGACCCATAACATTCACACTTAATAACATTTATTTACTAAATAATGTCATTTTATCCACATAAACTCATGCTATTAATTTTCGCATGCTTTCATTTTTTTTACACATCATTTATAATATCATTAACATGCATTTTCAATGCAATAATCCAATTCACACCCAATCTATGAGATTTCAAAGATACACATAAAAATCCCATTTACACTCGTCATTGCTGGTTATTTCACTTTAACTAATAATTCACATTCGACTGATTCGGCTGCACGAATCACTTTATTATCATTCTAAGAATGTGCCTACACATTTACAAGCACCCGGCCTCCATCATGACTGATGTCGCTTTTGCGCACCCCACATGTGGTATTATTTATTCGGGCCTCCCATCATGTGGTCGGATGTTGCCTGCGCACCCCGACACGGGTAATACTTAATTCCGCCTTCCATCATGACTGATGTCGCTGGTGCACCCCGACATGTGGTATTAATTATTCTGCTTCCATCATGCCGGATGCCGCGCTTGCGCATCCCGGCGCGGTATCAATTATTCGCCCTCCCATCATGCCGATGCCGCTTATGCATCCCGACACGTGGTATCAATTATCTCGGCCTCCCATCGGGCGACAGATAGCCGCTTTGGGTGCACCCCGACACGTGAGACACTGATTCGGCCTTCCATCACGCCGATGGCCGCTTCAGGGCATCCCGACATCGCAGATCAATTATTCTGGCCTCCCGTCATGCCGGATTCCGCTTGCATCCCGGTTAATGCGGTATCAATTATTCTGCCTCCCATCATGCCGATGTCGCTTCGCGCATCCTCGATTACGGTATCAATTAAATGTCATGACGCCATCATGACTCGATCCAATGGTGAAATCTCTAAGTGGACATTTCACGCCATACACCATCATGACTGACGCCGATCGCGCATTCCGCCAAGTGGGACATCGATAATTTTGGGGTGCCTCGTGATCGATGCCGCTCGTGCATCCCACAGCGATTCATTCTTCATATCATTCATCTATAGTTTACTTAATTTGATTCCGCTTAAATGAACTCTGCCTTTATTATTATTCACGCTCATTCAGTTTTCTCGAATACTCACATTTCATTTCATGTTCACTGTGATATCTTTCAAAGATACTCAATCACATACTCATTCATTGATCATTTATATATACTCATTCTATGCTCATTCGCGATACTCATTCATATACTTATTCACGTGATATACCATTCATACACTCATTCACATATTCATTCATGTGGTAATTATTCATGTATACCGATGAGCTTAAAAGTCATCTCTTTTACCCATTTTTCGTTTTTACTTTTAGTTAAAATTTAATATTTAATATACGTAATTATGAAGAAACTCACCACTCACAATAGCGGTGAAGGAAGCAAGAAAGATGGAAAATGCAAGAATAAGTAATAAAGTGCAAAGTGAATTGACAGAGCAGAATGACAAAAATCAAGTGAGTCACCGATGCGACACCCATACCCGGGCTCGTCGCGACCTCGTGAAGATTGAAGAGAACTGAGGTATGTCGCGCATAGAACACAAGATAGGCAATGCAAGGAGCAAATTAAAGGAATGATGTCGCTGACAGAATCGAGGTCGCGACATCATCAATAACCATCAGAACTCTACAGCAGCTAGAAGGTGATGTCGCGATAAGAAGACTGATGTCATACATCAAGAACCACCGGTTGTTACAAAGTGCAGACTTAATAAGTCGCGGATAACATCAAGAGGAGATCAACTAAAGGCTTCAAAACTATGAGGTCAAGTCACGGAGCATCGTGGTACACCCGCCTGCAAACACAGGAGCCGGCGTTCGACAAGAAAAATTGAGGTCGCGACATCATGACAACCAAAGCAAAGGGTGCAGGAGACTCGAGCCCTCCATGTCGCGACACATCCCAGCGTCGCTACATCGTGAAACAACTATCAAGACTCGCAAGGAACTAGGAATGATGTCACGAGCAAGGCCAGCGATGTCGCCGATATCACCACGCATCATCCGAGATACGTGCAGGTCGCCGATGGCGTCGCGGACATCAAGAATGTAATCGCGGAGACGCTAAGTCAATGGCATCAAAGTCGCTGGCGAAGACTCGTGCCGTAAGGCCGGGACGCGACATAAGGTCGGTCACATATAGGACCCGCTTCGCTGAAGGAGGAAGTTTCATAAAGTGAGGTCGCGACAAAGGATTGAAGTCGCGACATCAGGAATCATCAGTGGAAACCTGTAAGGGAATGAAGTGATGTCGCGACAAGATGGTGATGTCGCGACATCAAGAATGACTAAATAAAGGCTATATAGTGTACAATCAAGTCGCTGACGTGGGATCAAGTCGCTGACTCATGATGTCACGACAAGGAAACTCGGGTCGCTGATTTGAAATAAGCACTGGCCTCGCTACTCAAGTCCACAGCAGTTACATCGGGATTAGGGCCCAATTGAGGAACCCTATAAATACACAAATTTATCCAAATTTATCTTGCTAGTTTCGCGGCCATGTACGAGAGGTCCGATTGTCAAAGCTCATTTTTCTTTCTTTTCTTTTTTTATTTTTTTATTTTATTTTCATTGCTTCCATCGTTTTAGAAAGCAGACATGGTTTTGTGATTTCTTTCATTTTCGCAGATTTTCTCGAACTGGATGTTATCGCTTTAGGCCTAAGCCGAATGCGTATTTCTATTTCTTTTCAACCACACCGAATGTGTTCTAAGTCGTACAAATTTCCTCGAATTCGATTGTTTCAGCTTCTAACTTGCGCTTTTTCTTATGATCGTGAGGAACACTGTGATCGTGGTAATTTAGCAATCGAGGAATCCAAATTAATTGAACATCGGCTTCAATTCTATCTTTCCCGTAGTCGTCAGTTAGCCATAATTTCAAATTTACGAATTTACTCATTTTGGTTTTATTGATTCGATCCACTACCGCTCTATACCCGTTAAGAATCAAGGCCATTACTCCCGATTTCAAGGAAGTCCTCTGCTGGTGATTACAGTGGAAGACAACTCGGGGTACTCTAGTTCTTTGGAAGGTATACTAACTCCGCTATTAGATCTCTTTCGCGCTTGGTGAAGTTCACTTGATAAATCCTCTTCCTCACTTGAAGTCAAGAATGAGTCGAATGAGTTATCCACTCTAAACAAGAAGAGTTCACCTCAATTCCTGGATAGTGAGTCCAATCCCGTGTTAGCCGAGATCTAATCAAGGAAAAAGGTCAGATCTATCCTAATTTCGAGGAGGAGCAACTGAAGTTGTATATCCTTGCTTGACCAATAACTCGGGAGTTAAGGTTTATGTTCCATACACTACACAGTCACCTGTGAAAGAAAAATACCCAGATT
Organism: Tetrastigma voinierianum; assembly: GCA_016808115.1. Lineage (NCBI taxonomy): Eukaryota > Viridiplantae > Streptophyta > Magnoliopsida > Vitales > Vitaceae > Tetrastigma > Tetrastigma voinierianum. The sequence continues at coordinate 89,845 of JAEQBH010008112.1, forward strand.
AAGGAAGTCCTTTTAAATGTAGTTATCTAATCCCTGTATTCGAGAATCAGCCAAGTAAATTAGATAATGAAATGTGGAGGAGGTATCCAGCACTCGCACTACAATTGCCTCGACAGATTTTTTAAAACTCGAAAGTTAATCAAGAAATTCTATCGATTTAAACTACGTGAACTGATATAGTTCACTATAACCGTTTTTTATTGATGTGTCTTTGAGGATAACTATTCAAAAGATTCATTTCTTTATTAGAAATTATTCACTTTATCTCCTAGCTTGTTGGTTATTTCGCTTATTTCCTTTTGTTCTTCAATTTTCCAGCATCCTAATGTCGGACTCCACTATCATTTTATCGCCCAAATAGTATGAGCCTTTATAGTCGGTAGTTGGATTTAAAATTTTGGTGATCTCTCTGTGGATCGAGACCGGACTTAAATCCATTTTATTACTTGTCGAATTGCACTGCTAGACAGCAAATCAAAACAAAGCTTTGAAAATGACTTATTTTTAAGATTTCCGTTTCACATATTATAATTTCCACAAGTTTACGGTAAGGTCACGAGGATTAATTAATAGTCCACGGGTAATAAAGTATGTAAATTCAGGCGTGTGTTTTGATTCTCACAACAAGTTTTATTAGCGCCGTTGTCGGGGATCGAAAGAATCTAATAAATCAATATTTAGATGAAAGCAGCCGAAAATACTAATTGACATTTAAAGAAAAGAACAAAAATAGTTTTTCGCTAAAAGGGTTCATTTCGCTACCGATCTTTAACAAACCAAATTGAAATGTTTGATGATTTGACTAATCCTATTACTAAGTGTGTTTTGCTTAAAACTTTGATGCATAGGAAAATAATCGATCCATCTGCCCGACACGTAAATAGAAAGGACGCCGTGAGCTCGAGAAAGACCAAGAAGACAAAAATACAACCATGGAAGAAGAAAGGTGGATCAGTTGAAATACATACAGAGGGAGAGTTTCAGAAGGCCTCCAAATAATCGATACAATGGAGGATTTCTCCGAGACCAATTATACAGAAGAATACTCAACGATCGTGATGTACCGGGCAAATGATGCTAATAATTTTGAATTGAAGCCAAGATCGATTACAATGATCCAAGAAGATCGGGCCATCGGGTCATCCCACCGAAGATCCAAACGAGCACCCGGGAAGATTCTCAGATGGCTAATAATGCTTGTCAATGGTGGGTGAGACCGTAAGTCATAAACTCGCAAGACCTATTCCCATTCTCCTTGAGAGATACAAGAGCCTTACATGGTATGAATCATTACCATATGGTCTGCCATATTTGGGAAGAGTTGGGCCAGAGGCCTACTTAGGGGTAGATTCTTCTCCCCGCCCTCAACCACGTAAAGAAGGAGTAGAAATCATCAGGTTTCGCAGGGGGAAGATGAAAAAGCCCCAGATGTAGCTTCCTCGGGAAAGATTCAAACGTTGCCGAAGATGTCCAATGCATGGATCGATCTAAAGACTCAATGGACATCAGATATCATGCCATGAATGATATATCAAAAGGATCTATCGATGCTTTTACGCCGTGAGCATTCAAAAGAAAAAGTTGTCGAAGAGGCAAGGAGCCGATCAAGATCTCGCCAAATGTAACATGAAAACTCCTTCGAGCCAAGAGGAAACAACAGAGGAAGGGAATCATGGAGTCGAGCAAGATGACAAAATGATGGAGGCTAAGCTCGATGCCATTATGCACAGGTTAGACAAGCAAGAAAGAAAGACACACACTGCTCATGAAATAGGAGCAATTGAAAGGGAGTTGATGACGGGAAGTGCTGAGAGGGTAACTGAAGAATTCTATGAGGCTGCAGGGGTTAATTATATGGGTGAGCCAAGAGCTTATCATTTTAAACCCAATCCTAACCTTCCAAAGACATTATCACCTGAAGACTCGTGAACCATGAGACTTCGGCTAGGAGTGGCTTCCTGGCTACAAAGGCGTGGACAGAATCCTCATCAAGGGTATCCAGAACCACTCGTCTCCAGAGAGTAACAAGAGACAGAAATGAGCAATGTGTGGAATGAATACTATGGCCGCAGGAGGGCCCTAACTTTCGAGGGAACAGATGTCGCAGCTTATTGGGACAATAAAAGTCATTGAATCCACCATGAACAAAATTGAGAATCGAAGCACTCATATCACCCTTAAATTTTCGTAACACTACCACATCCTCAAGAACCCTGAGACACAAGTAGGGAGGTACTGCCCTAACTCCTCGCAAAGCCAAAGAAAGATGCTTTCCCAAGTGATACAAGGAAGAAACTTAAAGACTGTATGGTCAGCAAGAAATTGGGGAGTTGGAAGGAGTTAAGAGAGGAAAGGAAAAGATGATAAAGAACAAAGAAGCAAAGAATGCGATAAAGAGACAATGGAGAATGATAAAGAAGGAGAGAAAGGAAGAACATCCAAGGATCAAAGCCTGTAGTCCCAGCCTCTACAAAGATCGTTAAATCAAAGATGGAGGAGCAGCTTGCAAGGTTCTGAGAATTTCCGTAAGCCAGATCGCGATGCTCATCAAGTGGGTGACTCAGATGCCACTTTATGCAAAATTTCCTGGCGACATACCGAGCAAGAAAAAGAAAATAGTAGATGAAGGAATAAGAATTCACCGCCACTTGCAAGTGGGCAAAGAATCGTGAAAGAACTACCAAGAAAGATGAAGGGACCTGGTGAAGCTCTACAATTCCTTGTATCATTGAGGATCGACCTGTGAAGCCTCCGTGACTCAGAGCTAGTATCAACTGATGCCTCTCTCTCGTTGCCCAAAATTGCCTGGGGAGCATTCCCACAACCGTTACTCTACAAATGGCGCATGATCAATGGTGAAACCATGGGTCATAGAAGATGTGGGGTTAGTCAACGTGGGGAAGCTTGTATTTCCAGAGACTTCATCATTCGACATAAAAGAAGATTCACAAGTACTTCTACTATTAGGAAGACCATTCCTAGCTAGCTACCGGAGCTGCCCCGATTGACATGCAGAAGGAGTTCATTCCTCGAGGGTTGAGAAGAAGTCGCTACATTTAACTTGATCAAAAAGTATGACAACATAGATAGGGACAAGGGTGTTACAATGTAGCTGATGTTGTCTCTACTTCCAACTTCCTAATGTTATAAATGATTGTAACACTCCGCTTTTATCAATGAAAAGAGATGAATTCCCTAAAGATAACAAGATGTCTATTCCTAATTTCCATATAAAGTGCTTTTCATTCTATAGAAACTGTTGAACTTGAAGCACAACAAAAGATAATGGGGAAAAATAGTGAGAGGAAAATCAACCAGAGACCAGTACGTAAGGGCTAGTTTGAAAGAGTTGGCGTGGTCATTTAAAGTATGCCTACTTAATTACCAAGAAAAAGACCGTGATCACTTCACCCGCACTGATGCCGAGAACAAAGATTGCCGAAATATTAAGGAAGCATAAGGAATCTTTAGCTCGTCCATCAAGAACTGAAGGGTATCACCCAACAGCCATGCATAAGATTCTGCTTGAAGAGATTTTAAACCATCTCGTGAACATCGAGAGAAGACTAATCCAAAGTGGATGAAGGAAGTAGTCGAAAAGAGACCAAATTGTTGGAATGCCGGGCTTTATCTACGCTATTTCCGTAGAGTAGTCCTTAGGTGAGCCCATCCATGGTTCCTAAGAAAGTGGAGGGCTTTGATCGTGGATCGTGGAATGAAAATGAATTGATCTCCAACAAGAATAAAGGATGTGGATGCAGGGTATGTATCGATTACAGAAGTTGAATACAAAGCAACCGTGTAAAAGATCATTTTCCTTGCCTTTCATTGATCGATGTTGGATAGGTTAAGGTGACACCCTCACTTTGTTTTCGGATGGGTACTCGTGGTACAATCAGATTGGTTATTGCACCAGAGGATCAAGAGAAGACCACATTCACATGCCCTTACTTCCGCACTCGCCTCGTAAGAATGCCATTCGTTATGTAATGCTCCAGCCTACATTCCGTAGGTGCATGATGCTGCCCATTTTCTCAGATTTGGCTGAAGAAGTGACATGGAGATTTTCATGGATGATTTTAATTGTATGGATCCAGCTTGATCAATGTCTAAACAATCTGAAACAAAGATTTCAAAGATGCCAAGACAAACAAATTAGCACGAATTGGGAAAATGCCATTTTATGGTAAATGTAAGGTATTGTTCTCGGGCATAAATTTCCAACATTGACTAGAAGTTGACCAAATTCAGTATCCATTATCAAGACTTCAGACCACCTATCACGTAAAGAAAAGGAGTAGCAGTTTCTTTGGGCATGCCGATTTTTACGTAAGATTCATCAAAGCACTTTTCAAAAATAGCCGCACCACTATGACATCGGAAAAGGATACAAGGTTCAACTTTGATGACTCCTGCAAGGATGCTTTCGATGAAATCAAGATCATATTAGTACATGCACCTATAATGGCTGCACCGTAATGTAACTGACGAAATAATGCGATGCCAAGTAGATTTTATGACGGGAGTCGCGGTCAAAGGTAAAGAAAGGAGAAAATATTCAGGTCATATACTATGCTAGTAAGACCTTCAACGAAGCACAAGAGAACTACTCAACAACCTAAAAGGAGATGCTAGCCGTATATTTGCTTGTGAAAAATTTAGTAATACATTTCGGGATCCCATGTGATAATTCACACAGATCATGCAGCAATCAAATACTTGATGTCGAAAAATGAAGCCAAGCCAAGATTGATAAGATGGGTGCTGCTGTTGCAAGAGTTTGATTTGGAAATAAAGGATAAAAAGGGATGTGACAATGTGATAGCCGACCACTGGCCCGCAGGAAAGAAATAGTGACTTAAGGAAGACAACGTGCGCTAATGAGAACTTCCCAGACGAAAGCAATTGTTTAAGGTTTCCTTCCAACCTACGCATCGATATCACAATTATCCGTCAGGGAGTAATGTTTCGAACTCGCCTACCAACGTAAGAGGAAACTTAACCGATATAGCGATATTATATTTGGGATGACCCACCTTATTCAAGAGAGAGGTGCCGACATGATGGTGCGACATGATAATAAGAAGATGTGTGCGGAAGATGAACAAGGCAACATTTTAAATGAATGCCATGCATCAGTATGGGGACTTTTCGGGAGAAAAACGTCTGAATCTCAGTCGGGTTTTGGCCCACTATTTTCAAGGATTGTACTGAATGGGTGAAATTATTGTGATCGATGCCAAGAGTGGAAATATATCTCGGCGACGGGAATGAAATGCCCCTAAAGGTATGGTAATACAAATTTTGATGTTTGGGAATAGATTTTATGGGACCCTTCCTTATCCTTTGGAAACATTTATATCTTTTATTAGCGATGAATTATGTCTCGAATGGAGTGAAGCGATTTCTTGTCAGGAATGATGCTAACACGGTTGTGAGTTTCACAAGGAATATTTGGCGAGGTTTGGAACCCCGGAACCATTGTTAGTGATGGGGAACCCATTTGCGAACAAAATATTTGCGAAACTCATGGCGGACTCTTAGGATCAAGCATATAATGAGTTTAGTATCATCCCTCGGACCAATGGACAATGAGGAATTTCCAACGGGGAGATCGAAAGAATGGCAGAAGGCGTGAGCTCGCGGAAGGATTGGTCTTCCAAACTTGATGATCCACTTTTTGGGCCTCTGATGCGCCACAAAACCCCCCATTGGAATGTCCCCATACGAGTTGTTTTGGTAAACCATGTCATCTACCTCTTGAATTAGAATACAAGGCAATGTAGGGCCATCAAAGTTAAACTTCGATTTAAGAGTGCAAAGGAAGAAAGGCCCCTCCAGTATGCGAATTAGGCGAAATGAAAGCTTATGACAATGCTTGAATATACAAAAGATAAGACAAAAGAAATGGCATGATCGAGAATCTTGAGAAAAGAGTTCGGAAACAGGGAACGGGTTACGTTGTTTAACTCTAATTTGAAACTATTCCCGAGAAATTAAAAATCCAATTGGAGGCGGGCCATACAGTAGTAACAAGTACTACATTTGGAAGCCGATAACGGTACTCTTGGTGAAAGTCCAATTCGATGGACAAAGGTTAAAGCATTATCTCAACAGGGAGGAGGAAGTTGAAGAACTCCAACTGGTTCTTAAGGAAAAAGAAGAAGTACCACAACAGCAAGTCCAGCTAATGACTCCAAAACTGAGCAGCTAATGGGAGGCAACCCAGGAGGATTTCAATGCTGATTTTAAATTTTGAATTATTTCTTTCTTTTAGTTGCTGATGAATTAAGTCGAATTTGTTTTCTAGAAGAATAGATTTAAATTTTATTAGAAATTTGATTGTGTTTAACTAGAATCTTAATGTATTATTACGGTGATCTTCTGCAAGGGTTCCAAGACATGAATAAGCGATTGCAATTATAGGAGCGATTCGATAAATTCTGGAGTCGCAACATGAAAAAGGGAGTAAACCTTCTCTTTAACCAAATCCTGCATGTATGATTGAACTAATTGTTAAATGGTGCACGAAATGTACACGGATAAATGTCTAAGTGTGTTAGAAACGAGACAAGTTAAAGTTTTGAAATCATTGAATTAAAAGGCTTTGGTCTAGCAGAAGGAATAATATCGCGACATTGGCTAATGTCCATACATAACATTGATGTCGTGATCGGTTTGTTTTGAAAGAGCGATTAGTGGGTAGTAAGGAAAAGGAGATTCATCGCCAGCGACATCAACGCGATGTCACGACGGTGAATGGGATTTTAAATTTGAGAAGGAATTGCGCCACATCCAGTAATTCGAAAACCTTGATTATGTCAGCATTTATCACAGTTATGTGACGTAAAATCCGACACACATGCCTACTCATTCAAAAAGCCCTAAATTTTATGATACTCAAATTAGATTGAAGTCGCGACAAGTCATAAATGAAGCATTAATCAGCCACAAACATTGATTTGAAGTACAGCTTGTTGGAAACTATCTCATTAAATCGACCCACATAACCATTAAGCCTTCATGCTTCCCTCTGAATCTCAACCTCAGAAAATCTAGCGGTCTGACCTTGACTTCTTTTTTTATATATGCTTCCAATGGCTGAAATTCCCACCTTTGGTCCTAACCTAGATGAGATAATGAGGAACACGAACAATCGAAAGAAGAAGAAACTGCGTCGAGGAGAACGGAGTTAGATGAGAGTCGTCGGGAAAACAACGGGGAGAGACACCATCGGGAGGCGCGAAGATTCAGGGGCTTCTCGAGGCGAAGAGGAAGGGAAAAAGGAAAGAAGAAGAAGAAGATTTCGTCTCTGGTAAAGCTTATTCTCGAGTGGAAAAATGTCACCTTCTGAGGGTTTATTACGAGAGAGGAGATTCGAACCACATTTACTCCTTTTAAGGGATGGTAGAAACAGAGAGGATGGGAGAGTCTCTGCGCGCCTTAGCGGGATATCTGTGCTTGGTGAGAGAGTTTTGTTCCTAACATGGTAAGGAAGAAAGGATGGAGCTGTTTTTGTTAGAGGAGTGCAGGTCTCATCTGAGAAGCAAAGGGCCATCAGAAGCCTATGGCATGACAACGCACAAGCATGGCTCCAAATTCAAGAAAATTTTGGAAAGCCGAATTTTAAAAGATTGAGAAGCTCATGATGGAAGGGCGCGGTTGGACGAGAAAAGATGGGAAAGCCAGAACTGCAGGCGAGGGGAAGCCTTGCTGAAGAAGCGAGGTATGGTTTTATTTCTTGGCATGCATTTTGGTTCCAACAAGACACTTATGCCTGAGTAGAGAACAAGAAGAGTACATCTTCTTTGTATGCCATGCTAAAAGGGATGCAAGATCAATATAGGAGGCGATCATGAGGCTACATCATGAATATCATGAAGGAAACAAAAGTGCGCTTCCTCACCCGGCCCGACAATTACATTTCTTTGCTTGAAGAATTTGGAGTAAAAAGGAGTTTGGGAGGCAGAGGAAGAAGTCCCAAGGCTTCACCCCTCCTTCGTGAGGAGTTAGTAAGGGACCAGGAAATCGGAGGAAAAGTGCGGTAGAAAACGGAGGAGAAGCTGGCCCGGAAGGAGCAGAAGGAGACCCGGAGGACAGGTGGGAAGCGAGCACCTAATGAACTCACGACAACAAACGATCCCATGTTTCGCAGACAATGAAGGACCCAGGGATCTGACTGACCCTATAGATTTTCCATCCCCTTGGCCGGTTCTCCTCTGTAAGAAACGAAATTTCGACAAGGAGAAGCTAGGAGCACGAGAGAATGACAATCTTGGAACCTAAATGCCATGCATAAGAGGAGATAGAAGAAAGAGAGAAGGAATGGAACTTAAAGCAGGAATTCGGAAGAAGCCATGTATGAAAAGGCCGAAAAGGAGAGACCAGCAGTGGGAAGAGCTAAACGGGGAAAGAAGAGAGAGCACGAGGTGGAGAGATACAAAAAGAGAACAACAATGGAAGGGAAGAGGCTGACAGAAAGATGAGCAGAGATGGGAGATAGGTTGAAGAAGCAAGGAGAAGAATTCAAGGAAGAAATGAAGGAAAGAGATCACGATCTGTTACTGAAACTTAAGTTAAGTCATGAAGCTTTCTATAACAAGCAGTTTGATCGTGATTCAAAACTACTAGCATTGTTGGAGAAAAGAGATAAAGAGCATGACATCAAATTTGGGGAGCAAATCAAGGGTTTTAAGTTGCTATTCAAATCTCTGAAGGCGAAAACAAAATTTGGACGATAGAGATAAAAAGCAATGGGAAATGAATCCTCTGAGGCGAAGAAATTGGAATTTGGAAAATTTAGATTTGATTAACAACAATCTTTAAATTCTTGAAGTCATGGCCGAAATGGAAAGAGACGATGAATGACTTGGGAAAGAGGCAAGAAGTATAAATAAGAAGGTTGATCTCTCTATTAGGGTGTCATTGTGAAGCAGTTGAGAGGAAACCAAGAAGAAAAGAAAAGAAGAGAAATGAAATTCCCTCCATTTTGACTCATTTGAACACTTTAGACCTGGATCCCCCTAACATTTTTGCCACCTCGTCCAAAAAGAAAAAATAGACATTCTCTTTGCCTAACCTTCCCTATCAGCCTTATCAACTACTGTATATCCAACAGTTGCAAATAAATCAGGAATAAAATGTGAAATTTAAATTGAATGATTGTTGCTATCTTGCATTTGATTGTCAATATTATGTTGCTTTGTGGTTGCATGATTAGAAATCAAGGTAGGAATTAGTTTCAAAATAAAAAGCTGGCGAGGAGTCATTAGCTTGATTGTATGAAAGCGATTAGAGTAGGAGTAGGCTGAAATGAAGGAAAATTGGAATAAGGACAAAATGCATATAGTTTAAATTGGAAATACAAGGTGCGGAATTTACTTATATTTAAGCGATAGTCGAGAAAGAAGAAGGTAATCTGACAGAAGGAGACAAAAGCAGATTTTGAGTTTGTGATCTGAAACTGATAAATCAAAGGATCTATTGAATATCAATTAACTTAACTACTCACCAATAAAATGAGTCAAGATACTCCTTATAGTTAGTCACGGTACACTTTCGATCCGAGGTTAGAACTTGTTAGATTATTGATTGAGGCGAAATCTCGTGTCTGATGTAAAAAATGATCACGGAGCCATTCTTGGATAGTTTGAGCCATTCTAGCCATCCTTATTAATATGCTTTTGCATACACCTTAGTCCCTAATTTGAGCAAGATATCCATGTCTTTAAAATAAGCCAAAAAACTGACCCATCCGAAGAAAACTGATCCTTAGTAAAGAACCCAGTGATTACATGAATTCAAGGAGGAAGAAGAAAAGGAAGTTTGGGAGTATAGATGTATATTCTTGAAGAACTCAAAGGAAATGAGAGAAAAAGGCAAAAAGCAGAAAATAAAACAGAAAAGAAACTGCAAGTTAGGATTTTATCTTGTGGCTAACTCTCTTGAAGCAATTAAGTTAGAGGGTGTTTAAACACTAGTACCCTAATGCCATACGGTATGGAGCTACTAACCCAAAGTTAAGCTAAGGGTGTTAGAAAGCCTAAAAAGTTAAAACATAGCACACTATCTGAATGGTAGCAAACCAGAAGGGATTTGATGAACTTACAAGTGTGAAATAGGGGGCGTACGATTCTGAATTGAAGAAATCAAAGTGTAAAACATGAAGTTTGGGGGTTTATTAGAGAAGCTATAAGAAGAAAGGGTAGAAAAAGAAGAGAGAAAATGATCAGGGTATTCTTAACTTGAAATTCCTTTCATCCTACCATTGCCTAAGCCTAACATTACAAGCCCAAAAGACCTGATTGATCTTGAAGGCTGAAATCACCTACATTAGTGGAGATCAATATGAAAAACAAGCTTATGGAATTTGGAAGATTGGAAACAATCAAAATTGTGAAAGACTTTAGGGAGTTAAATGACTCAGTATGAAAATGAGAAGGGAAAACAATTCATTATTCAGCTGGGATCCAATGGGTATATTGTTTGTAAAAACGATTTCAACATTCGATTTTTTCTTTGTATAGCGAGAAAAGTTGAGACCAACCTTGAATTGGACTAGAAGTTAAATGTATGAAAATTTTGCATACCTTGAATTGCAATTAAATTGGATGCCACTCATAGAGAATAAAAGCAAAAACAGAAAAATGTCCTTTTGTTTGAGAATGAAACAAATCTTTCTTTTTCTTTGGCGAGGACAATAAGCTTTAAGTTGGGGAGTTTGATGAGAACCAAAAGTCATCTCTTTTAGTCAATTTTACGTTTGATTTTAGTTAAAATTTAATATTTAATATCTGGAGTATGAAGAACTCACGATTTGTCATTAAGCGGAAGGAAGCAAGAAGATGGAAAATGCAGTAATAAGTGGAATAAAAGTCTGATGGGTGTGAGTAGTAATAAGCGGCGAGTCATTTGTGCAGATTTTAAATCCTACCTGATCGATTAAGTCGTGACCTTACAGGAAGATTGAAGAAGAAATTAAAGGCGTATCGTGACGAGAACCTGATATAAACGTGGAAGAAGAATGAAATTAAAGGAATTGATGTCGCGTGAGAAAATCGAATTGGCGACATCGTGACTCTTTCATTAACCTACGGCGAGGAAGGTGATGCTCGCGACAAGAGGCGATGTCGCGACATCAAGAACCCTTCAGTTATTCTGATGAGAGACTTAATCTTTGGTCGTGACATCAAGAGGAGATCAACTAAAGGCGAAACTATGAGGTTGAAGTCCGCGACATGTCGAGTACCCCGTTCGAGGAAAGCGATGCGAGGAGGCGATGTCGCGACCGAAAATTGAGGTCAGCGACATCGCGGCCCAACCCGATTAGGGTGCGGGGAGACTTGAGCCCATGTCGCGACGCATCGATGTCGCGACATCGGGCTAACCATTGAGGCTGCGAGAACTAGAATGGATGTCACGACAAGGCCATGATATGGCGACACCACCCACGATCATCACGAGGCAGGCAGAATTGGCTCGATGTCGTGACATCAGGAGCGAGACCGTGGAGACTGAAATCCGCGACATCAAAAATTTGTCAAGTGAAGGCGCCAAGCGAAGGTGATGTCGCGACATAAGGTCGAGTCGCGACGCAGGACACCTTTCGATTGAAGGAGGAAGTTTCATAAAAGTGAGGTCGCGACAAAGTTGATCGCGACATCGGAATCGCTCGGTGGAAACACATGGGAATGAAGTGATGTCGCTGACGAGATGGTGATGTCGCGACATGAGAATATTTAAATAAAGGCTATATAGTGTACACTGAAGTCGCGACGTGGGATCGAAGTCGCGACCTCGATGATGTCACGACAAAGGGAAGCGAAGTCAGCGACTTGGAAGCGATAACTTGGAGCTGGCTACTCAAAGTCCTGACAGGCTACGTGGGATTAGGGCCCGATTGGGAACCTATAAATACCGGCTATCGGCTCATTCAAGTAGCTTGGCTGGCCCGCAGACGGAGTGCGGATTCTTGAAAGCTCATTTTCTTTCTTTTCTTTTATTTTTATTTTATTTTGTTGTTTTCCATCGTTTTAGAAGCGGTTATGTTTTCGTATTTTCATTTCGTTGTATTTTACGAATGCGGATATTGCTCGTTTTAAATGATGAATGCGAATTTCTATTTCTTTTCAAATTACTACGGAATGTTTGAAGTTGAGACAAATTTGCGGAATTCGGTGTTTCAATTTCAACACCAGTTTTCTTATGATCGGAGAATGTTGTATCGTGTAATTTAGTAATTGAGAATCCGGCTTCCATTAATTGAAGCGTTATCGTCGAATTTATCTTTCACGATCGTTCTAGCGGTTTGTTAATTTCGGTTTACGAATTTACTTGATTTTGGTTTATTGATTTTGGATCTGAATGCAGTTTCTTATACGTTAAGAATTGCGTCATTACCACGATTTCAAGGAAGTCTCTGCGTGACACGGGGAAGACAATCTGGGGGTAACGTCACAGTTCTTTGAAGATTATCTTAACTTTTCTTATTAGGGATCGCTGCGCTTTGCAAGTTCGCGGATAAATCTCTTCTCATGATCAGAATGAGTTGAATGAGTTATCACTTAAACAAGCAAGAGTTCCTCAATTCGGATAATTGAGTCCAATCCGTGTTATTGAGATCTAATCAGGAAAGGTTGATCTATCCTAATTTCGAGGAGGAGCAATGCGGAAGTTGTATATCCTTGCTTGACCCGATAACTTGGGAGTTAAGGTTCACAGTCCATAAAATGGGTATGAAGTATTGTAAAGAAAAATACCGGATTAAAAATCCTTTTTAAATGTAGTTATCTAATTCCACATGAGAGAATCGGGTCCATAAATTAGATAATGAAGTAATGGAGTGTGGAGAGATCCAGCTGCCTTCTGATTGCCTTGAATGAGATTTTGAAACTTGAGTTAATCAAGAAATTCTATCAGATTTAACTACAGGAATTGATAGTTCACTATAACTGTTTTTATTGATGTGTCTTTGAGGATAACTATTCAGTATTCATTTCTTTATTAGAAATTCATTATTCTTTATTCTTTATCTCCCAGTTGTTGGTTATTTCAGTTATTTCCTTTTGTTCTTTTAATTTTCCGGCTATCGAATCTTTGGACTCATATCGTTTATCGTCCAAATAGTATGGAGCTTGAGTAGTCGAGGTAGTTGATTTAAAATTCTTGAGATCTCTGTGCAGGATCGATATCACGGAACAAATCCATTTTACTACTTGTTGACCTGTGCACTTGCAGAATAGCAAATCAAAACAAAGCTTTGAAAATGACTTATTTTAAAAATTTACGATTTCTACATATTATAATTTCCACAAGTTTATGGCAAGGTTGCTGAGGATTAATTAATAGTCCATGGGTAACAGTGTTGTAAATTTTGTGCGTGTGTTTTGATTCTGTCAACATATACTCATTCATAAATTCATTTACGTATACTTATTCACGTATACTCATTCATACACTCATTCACATATTCATTCCTTAATATGCTCATTCTATAAATTCACATTCTGTATACTTATTCCGTATGCGCTGTTCATACACTCATTCACATATTCATTCATGTACACTCATTCATGTATACTCCTATCATTTGTTATCATTTTCTGGTTATATGTGATAATAATCATATATCACTTAACCACATTATATGTTCATGACATATTGCCTCTCATGTTCACAATTATGTTTCAATTCGTTTTCATTTTCATTTTCCATAATCATTTTCATGTTTCATGAACACATCCTTACATTTTTCATTGTCTACATTTTCCTTGTTTCTGTACCTGTACATATGGCACTTCATATTCTTATGAAGTATGATGTATCTGGAATCACACCTCATTCACATATATTCTTATTCTTCTATGTATCTACTTTACTTGGAAGTGGAATTAATCAATCGGATCATCGACAAAAGTTATGGCATTTCATGCCAAACTAGTCGATTTACCGGATTACACTAGAACAGTTCGTAATACTAATTTTTCGGGAATCCTAACTTCATGTTTGACTCTAGGTCATTCTATTCTTTTAAAGATAGGTTCTAAGGGTTCTATTCCAACTGGAATCCACGGTCGAACACGAAACTCAGTTACGTCGAAACAACCCGGGCCTCTATGTTCAAAGCTGGAACCAGAATTTGGCTTGCACATGGCCCCACTTTGGAGTGAATTTTAGGCTACTTAGGATCAGGGTTTGTGCCTATTCTTTAAGTTTTGTTCTCCTTAAAGTCTATTTACGTAGGCACTTGAATCCACCTCAAATCGGATAAGAATTGAGCAAGTTATGGCAAATTACGAAAACTGGTGAAGCTGGGAAACGAGAACAGGTTGTATCGGTATGTCTAACTTGTACGGTACAAGTTAATAAAAACGACAGGGAACACAAGTTGTACCGGTACAAGTTCAAATTGTACTTGGTACAAGTCTCGAAAAGTACCGAGAATGTGTTTTGTTTCCATATTTCCATATTTTGATACCCAATCAACTCTACTCTTCAAACACACATCAAAAACACTTCTAATTCACCTTATAATCTCCTTTCTATTCAATTCATCATTCAATTTCATGTCTTTCTTCAAAACTCTTTCATGAATTCCTTCAAAATCATTCTAATATGGGTCACAACCCATATACAAATCAGGGTCACAACCCATATACAAATCAAACATGATGATTATGTAGGGTTTATTCTAAACCCTAGCTCAATTACTTGTTATTTAACATGTATCAATCATTAAGAGAAGGATTTTATACTTATCTTGAGCCATTTAGAGTTTTCAACCCTACAGCTAATAAATCTTTGATTAGGAAGAAATCCTAACAAACCCTAGATTTGGAACTCATAAACTTTTCTAGAATCCCATACAAAATCCATGTGATCCATACAAAATCCAAGTTCCATACTCAAAGTTAGTAGTTCCATACCTTTTTGGAGCTTGGCTTTGCTTGATCTTGGCTCCTCCCTCTTCTTCCTCTTCCTCTTCTTCTTCTTCCTTCTTTCACGGTTTTCTCCCCCCACCAATGAGACCAATTGTTGGTCTTTAAATCAAAAAATCTATTAGGCCTTGTTTGGCCCTCAAAAACCCATTTTTGGGTTAAGTCTCCTTTATTTGCAAAAAGGTCCCTCCATGTCTTAGCCATTTGTATTTTGGCCTCTAATCTTCTAGGAATTACACAACAATTCCTATTATTTCTTCTTTGGCCATAGTCTCTTCAGTTATGACTTTAAGCCCCCTTTTTGGACCCGATTACAAAATTGTCATAATTCTTGAATTTAGGGTCTATCGTTTTATTTCCCGAAAATTCCTATTTAGCTTATAATATACCCTAAACAAGTCCGAAAACTTCTAGGGTATTTTTCGGGGTGTTACAATTCAAGTTGGAGAAGAAACCTTAGAACCATAGATTCAAATGAGTAGAAGGAATCATTACCAATTTATGGAGTTAAAACCCACGAAGTGGGAATAACGATGAGTAGCAAAGTGAGCTAGGCATCTTGTCGATTTGGCATTAAAATGTCGTAACTTGAGTTTGTGTGATCCAAATGAGATGATTCAAATTCCTACTAAAAATAGACTCATAGAGATAAATTTTCTTGAAGGAAATATGAGCAAATTATGGCTCATGTGTCCCCGTAAAATTTTGCAAGTGAATAGGTATCGGGTAGACATGACCACTAACCAAAAGGCTCTGAACTAACCTACTAATATGTGATTGTCATTGTATTTGAATAGGGTGACGGAGAAACCCGCATTGAAGGCGAGGATTAGAGATCGGAATCAAGCGATGATTTTAACATTATATCTTCTCCTATTCGTTTCCAAGATTTGGCTATTTGTTACAAATCGTAAGAAAAACTATATTGAATTGTTTTAATTGATTTGAAGAGAATTGATTGTTAAATGTTTTCAAACGAAAATTGCATGAGTATTGAAAATGAACCATTTATCTGAATGTACATATTATGCTTGTATGTTGCTATAAAAGATTTGAGCAGCCCTTAGTGTGAATGTTAACCCGTTTAAATCGTATGAAGGATAGATTGGTATACGATAGGGGTCGAAAATAAGCGATGTGCGACGATTGTATTGATGTGTCACTCCGATCAGCAGCCCAGCGGAACCGTATCGATAATGTTCACTAATTGATTTTTTTTAATAACCAGTCAGCATCCCAACAAGACTGTACTGTGTTATAAAATCGTTTTTATACCGGCCTGCAGCCCAACGGGTCCGTGCCGATGATTCCGATATCCTGTAGATCAAAAACAAATGTTAAATTTATTAAAGGTAGAATCGAATTGAATTGATTTGAGATTGTGACAAATTGGAATTGAAAAACATGATTGCGAATTGAAATGAAAAGAGTATTGTGAAATGCATTATTTGATTATCAATGACTTATTGCATATGGAAGTGTATATTTGGATTTGATCAATAAACCATAAATGATTGTATATGAAATAAGTATATGTATTGTATTAACATTGATCATCCAAAAAGATCTAAAAGTTTGTTTAGTAAAACTACATGATTTGATTTAAAATGAAACAGAATGGAATTGTATAGAACCACTAAGCATGAAAATGTTTAAGCGTCTTAGTTTATCTATGCATGAGTGCTAGGTTGAACATGAGCGAAAGCAAGATCGAGGAGTTTAAGTCATAAAGAGAAAGAATTGCGGGTATGTTCCGACATGCATTCTTTATATCTCTTTTGAACATTGATATTTTGTAAAAACAGATTTAAACTCTGAATATCTATTTGTAAATCATTTGAAAACGATATGCCTTTATAGTAGTGTACTTTTACATGAATGAAATGAAATGGAGGCTTATCCTTCGCCTTCCACATATTTAGAAAATGATTTTATGCCAGCGAAGTGCTTATTTACGGGCGTGTTTTGATAAGGTGATTGAGTGACATTAGAGCAACTAGGACTCGGTTCGAACCCCCCAAACGGGTCGGGCCGGAGATTAGTGTCCAAAAAGTGCTATTTTGAGCCCTAGTTATTATAGGTTTTGAGCATTTTTTGTGTACTAAATCAACAGAAGTGTAAGATTTTACATTAACAAGGTCAATTTATTCTACTAATGCATTTGTGGCTAATTTTGTAGTTTTTGCAAGCTATTAATGCCAAATTTGTTGAATCGATCCAAGCACGAAGAATTCGAGTCGAACTCAACATTGCAAATCAGAAATCAGAAGGAAAGAAGAGCTGAAAAAACTAAAAAATCAAAATTTCACAGAAGGGTGCGAAAATTTATCACTGTGCGAAATTTTCGCTTTCGCATAGTGCGAAAATCGCAGCCTGCTTCCTGTTTTGACCCAGTTGACTCCCCAGGTTGACCAATTTTTGTAATTTTTCCCAAATTACCCCGTTTGTAATAGTGCTATTTCATGTAATTTGGTAAGTTTTCTTGTTTTGATGGCTATATAATCCATTTGTACAGACTGTGAAAACAAAAAAACTTTCCTCTAGACTGAATAAAATTTTTGGGCACCAACCTTTCGGCAATTCTTGCTTTCTCCTTTTTCCCTCACTTTCTCACTAGTTAAACACCCCCCGAGGATGACAACTCAGAGAATGAGTGGCTGGAACTTATTTCTCCTTGAAGAAGATGGCTACTGGGCAGAGGATATAAGGCAAACTGAGGGTTTTCCATGTTTTTAACGAAGGTATTTTCTACCATTTTTGGTTTCATTCAAACGCCGGTTATAATCCCTTAGGCTTGCTTTGAATGATCGGTATTTGATAGGCTTTTGGGTTCCTTGGATTCTTATTACTAGATCCATTGACATCCGTTAGTTATCATCTATGGGTTATTGAAAGGTGATTCAAGGATTTTTTATTTTCTCCAAATTTTAGGTTTTATCCCTTTGGTTCACCTTAAATAGTCAGTACTTGGTAAGCTTTTAGGGTTCATTGTATGCTTTTTGTTAGATATAGTGATATTCATTAGTTATCATTTATTAGCTGTTGAAAAGTGAGTCGTTGTAATGTTATTCACTGAGACCATCAATAGGAAGCAAATACCAATTTTTCAAAGATATCTATTTAGGGTTCAGTTTTTATAACAACGTGAAGATCCGGTTCAAGAAATGGCTATAAGTCATCCTCCCCAACGCGAGGAAAAGGGACCTGAGAACCCCTCAGTATCCTTTAGAACCTAAATCCAGTAGCCTAACACTTCAGGGAGTTCTATTTTTCATTTTATTTTATTTTATTTAACTTTCAGTTTCCAAACATTAAATCCCATGTTTTTACAAAGTCCCATAATCCAAATTGAAATTCACCATTTTTAACCTCACTGCAAATCATTTGTGCGAAGAAAAATCATCCCTGTGTTCGACCTAGAACCCTTTATCACTGTGATAGCTATGCCACGACAGTAGGAGGTTTAGGTTTACAAATATTGTTGATTCAGGCATACCCTACTGCACTCGAATCAAATGGCGTTGTTGCCGGGATGGTGCCTAAGTGCAAATGATGTCTTGATGAATACTTGTGATCCTTATCACAAGATCTGGTGAATTTACTTTTATTTTTCTGTTTAGAATTTTTTCTGTCGGTTTGTTAATTTTGGTTTCCATGTTTATTTTTTTTTTAGCTAACCCTAACCCTTTAGGTAGGACTGTTTCTTGGTTGTCTTGCATACTGTTCTTTTGCGAGGAGACATGTTCAGTGGACAGAAATTTTGAAGACGGGTTGATCAAAGTCGAGTGTTCTCTGAGAGTCGATTTTGAATTGAATATTAGTTTTGATCAAATGGAACACCTAAAGGAAACAACACTTTGTCGGTACTGATGGAGAGAGAACCTAATGCATATAGGTCCATGAGGGACTATAGAAACCCTCCATGGGTGAGTGCACCCTCCTACATGGTTCCTCCAGCTACTACACCATATGGCAGTACTTACAACCCTAGTTGGGGGAACCACCAAATTCCTCATGGAACGAGCGCCCACGGTATGCACCTCACCTTCTCCATATTATGCTTAAAGTCCTCAGCCCTTTACAACCACCCGCGATTAACTTCTTGATTGAGCAAGCGTGCGGGCAGGCAAAGCGGTGGATACTTTCATAGAGAAGCGAGAGGGCGTGAGCGTTCGAGGCCAATCGAGAAAATTGACATAGTGGAGCTCCACGAACAAGGAATTGGATGGGTTCAAAGCGAAGTGTTCGAAATTTGACAACTGCGTGCTCGATTTCAAGGCTTGCGGTCGGCAACATGTTCATCGAGAGGAAGAAAATCCCGGAGGAGAGTGCACGGTGTACCTATTTTGGAATTTGGCGGACTCAGCTGCGACTTCGGGAGGACTTGATGGAGGGACCGGTGAAACTTAGAGGCTGGAATGCCCCGAATCATTTGTTGTTTATGGTAGCTGAGAGAAGAAATTCTTCCCTTGTTAATGAAGAAGCGTGAAACAGTGGAAGAGACCCAACATCCTCAAACCATAAAACTTTGAATCCTAGTGCCACTTGAGGCCACCAAAAACCCATTTGCCAGGCACCCTCTGATGACCAAGTATATCCACGCCTTCACACATAACACATTCAACACCTAAAACACCTACTGCAAAGGCCATCAAATCTGCTTCCACACCTTGCAAACCTCAAGAAATTGTGGATTATTCAAACATGTGCCCTTCAAATCAGACTTTCGCGGTTGCTCATCTTCGCGTGGCACGACGGATGGTTGGTCTTTGATTTGAGATGTGGAGCACACGGACAGCATTTCTGCAAGCTTCACGGTTTACTAGCCTCGAAGGCGAGAAGCTGAGCTGGGGGGAGGTCTGTTCCCCAGCGTTTGTTGATTTTCCTGTTTTATTTTATTTCGATTTATTTAGTTTTTCTCTTTAGATTTTCTCTAATTTTAAGTTAATATTTGTTTCAAACTTATTTTTCATTTTTCTGTAATTTTTTTATTTTTCTTGTGTTTATTTTTGCAGTTTTTGTCATGTTTTTGAAGGAGAGGATGCAGGATACAAGAGTAGATGGAAAATCGAGCGGTTTCGCATAAGGGTGCGAAATTTTCGCACAAGGGTGCGAAATTTTCGCACTCAACTACAACCCCATTTTGTTTTTACTATAACTTTTTCATCCGAATTCCGTTTTGGGTAATTTTGATGCAGATTGTAAATCTTAGAGTGTAGAATCAAATATAGCGGAAAGAACACTTTGAAATTTTTTATGAATGTGTAATTTTCAATGTAACTAGTCATTTTTTTCTCTGCTCTTATTGCTTGTTCATTTTAAGCCGTCGGAGTGAATAAGGTCTCGGTAAAGATTGTGATCTCTGTCAACAACGGTACATATCATCAAGGGGTATCACTTCCTTCTCTAACTTTCAATCTGAGCCCCGTGATGACGTGTGACATTTGGTTGGGAGGATTAGTTCAGGAAGTAGCTTTTATTTATGCTTTTGTAACTATTTTAAGCAAGCCCATTTTGTGTTGTTCAGTGGCTTGTTGTTTGTCCTGTTTGTTAAGCTGTTAGTTGTTTTTGAAAAGCTGAAAATATAGCCATTTATTTTATATACATACCATACAACTCACATTTACAGTTTCAAAATTACGCCCATTTTTTTTGTGTTTTTCCGACTTGCAGTTTGAAAAATTGAAACATTGCCTAATGTTGTTGATGTTAGATTGGTTCCATGCTTAATTAAGTGGATGATCAGTTGAATTATTAGTGCTTTCAACCTTCTTCTTCCACCTCTAGCTAATCACACATTGTGCACATATGGTTTCAACAATAAGCTGAAAAACTGCCTAACCTCCTAAATCTTGCAAAAGCCTATCCTAGTTCCATTTACTACCTTCAATAGGTTAATGACCCCCAGGAAAAGAAGGCCAATGTGTCTTCCAAAATAAATAAAAAAACAAAAACAAAAGAAAAAGAAAAATAAGAAAATTTCAATGCTTTGCCTTAAAACTCGAGCACGGTCCGAGGGGTATACGGCGAAAGTTTTTAGAGCATGGTGCCCTAATCCAACTGGTTGGGAGCCACCGACTTAGTGCTCGCTACATGGGTGGATAGGTGAGGTTCAACAAGTTGTAGGTGTTAGAATTATGAGTCAATTTAAAATGTAGAGGTGGGCTGGGTTTTTGTGAAGAAAATCATGTGGCCAGTGCCTAATATGATGGACAAGGATAATGGTGGATCCATTACATGTTTAATTTAGAGTGGACTCATACAACATACTTGCGGCACCAAGAATTAATGAGATAGAAGTGTGATCTTTGGAATCTCTTCAGATTGGATTGTTATCTCGTTAGTGACATAAACTTAGTTGGGAGAGATCAGTTATTGTGATTGTTGTGAAATTTTAAATCATATAAGCGATAATTTTTGGTGGAAGTTTCGAGTTGATTCTCTTAAGTTGGTCCTCTTGAAGCTTGATTACGTGTAAATTCACTCTCGTGATGGTTTTTGGGCATGGTTTCAGTGATTCTCATTAAGGGTTAGGCATTACTCATCCACATACTTTTTGAAACACCATTTTTGAAAACATAATTTTGTTATTATTATGTTTGCTCATTCTTTCTTTCTTTCATTGCTAAGGGACTAGCAATGTGTCGGTTGGGAGTGATTAGTGCTGACGAGTCAGCATTTTGAGCCACAGTTATTGTAGGTTTTGAGGCGCTTTACGTGCTAATCAGGCTTAAAAATTAACAGATTTGCACATTAAGGTCTGGCTATTCTATTGATCACATTTTATGGCTAATTTTGTCGTTTTTGCAAGCTATTAATGCCAAATTTGTTGAATCGATCCAAGCACGAAGAATTCGAGTCGAACTCAGCATTGCAGATCAGAAATCGGAAGGAAAGAAGAGTTGAAAAGGCTGAAAAATCGAAATTTCGCAGAAGGGTGCGACAATTTCGCACAATGCGAAAATCGCGACAGCTACTGTTTTGACCAGTTCAAATCCCAGGTTATTGGTAATTTACGTAATTTTTTGAAGTACCCCTGCACAACTAATGTTAGTTCATATGGTGGTAATTTTGCTTGTTTTGATGGCTATATAAGCCATTTGTATGGGCTTGTGAAAAAAAAAACTTTCTCTATTGGAATAAGGTACAGGCTCCAACCTTTAGGAAATTCACCTTTCTCCTTTTTCCCTCACTTTCTTACTAGACACCCTAGGGATGACAACTCGAAGGATGGTGGCTAGAACTCATTCTCCTTGAAGAGAAGGCTCACCCAGGCGGGGGATATAACACAAGGCGAGGGTTTTCCATGTTTTTAAGCAATTATTTTCTACCATTTTGGTTTCATTCAACGTCGGCTCCTAATCCACTTAGGCTTGCTTTGAACTATGATTATTTGATAAGCTTTTAGGTTCATTGGATGCTTATTATTAGATCCATTGACATCAAATTAATTTATCTATCTGGGTTATTGAAAGGTGATTCAAGGATGTTTTATTTTCTCTAGATTTTAGTTTGATCCGCCGGTTCACCTTAAAGCAATTAGGTACTTGGCAGTAGCTTTTAGGTATCATTTTATGCTTATTGTTAGATACAGTGATATTCATTAGTTATTATTTATTAGTTGTTGAAAACTGAGTCAAGGTGATGTTATTCATTGCCCGAGACCATCAATAGGAAGCAAATATCAATTTTTCAAAGATATCTATATAGGGTTCAGTTTTTATAGCAACATGAAGGTGGTTCGGGGAAATGGCTATAGGTAATCCTCCCAGCCCAGAGAAAAGGGACCAAGGGCCCCTCGTTGGCCTTTAGAACCTAAATCCAGTAGCCTAACACTTTAGGGAGTTCTATTTTTCATTTTATATTATTTTATTTAACTTTCAGTTTCCAAACATTAAACCCCCTATTTTTAATAAATCTCATAATCCAAATTGAAATTCACCATTTTTTAACCTCACTGTAAATCATTTGTGCGAAGAAAATCCATCCCTGTTTTCGACCCTAGAGCCACTATATTGCAATAGCTATGCTACGGCAATAGGAGGTTTAGGTTTACAAATATTGTTGATTCCGACATACCCTACCACACTCGAATCAGCCGGGAAAGGGGTGCTACATTTTATTTTGGTATCAGAACCTAGGTTTAGGCGGTTCTGGAAATGGTTTTTGAAAATGGTTTTAAAAAAAAAATTGAAATTGTTTGTACATGATTTTGAAAAATTTTATGACATGAATTGCATTTGCATATAAAGGATGACGTGACTCTGACGCAGATCTTGCTGGTCTTAATAGGACAAACATGGAGTGGTATAAGTCCTTAGAGTAGGGTGTAGGGAGAGTGTATAGAGATTGTCCCATCAAAAAACGAGAGTATGAATTTTTGGGAGATTTGATTGAGTTATACTTTAAGGAGTTTGATGTGATTTTAGGGATGGATTGGTTGTCCCAACACCAAGTGGTAGTTGATTGTAGAATGAAGAAAGTGACCTTAAGGACATTGAGTGGCGAGGAAGTGACTTTTATCGATGAGAGGTCGAACCACCTCTCTAATGTGATATCCGTCGCTACTGCTAGAATGATGGTTCGAAAAGGGTGTGAAGCCTACTTGGCGTATGTGATAGATACAAAAAGGGCAGAGTCTAGCCTAGTAGACATCCCTCTAGTTTGTGATTATTTGGATGTATTTCCGGAGGAGTTTCCAGGATTGCCTCCACACAGAGAGATTGAATTCGCAATCGACATTGTTCAAGTTGCCACTCCGGCATCCATTACACCATATAGAATGGCTCCACTGGAGTTAAAAGAATTGAAACTTCAGTTGCAAGAATTGTTAGAGAAAGATTTATTCGTCCAAGTGTATCACCATAGGGAGCGCCAGTGCTCTTTGTTAAGAAGAAAGATGGTACACTTCAGTTATGTATTGATTATAGACAACTGAACAAGTTGATCGTAAAGAATAAGTATCTGTTACCCAGAATTGATGATTTGTTTGACCAACTGAAAGGTGCAAGTATCTTTTAAGATTGTGCGATCACGGGTATCATCAGTTGAGAATTAAAGATGTGGATGTGCATAAAACGGCATTTAGAATGCGATATGGACATTATGAGTTCCTTGTAATGCTGTTTCGTTTGACAAATGCTCCAGAGGCTTTCATGGACCTAATGAATCGTGTTTTTCGACCATATGTGGATCAGTTTGTCGTAGTGTTCATAGACGACGACTCTATGTATTCAAGATGAATAAATATACTGCCACAGAAATGCTAAGATATTTTTGAGTTGCAAGTGAGCGAGTGGCGGTTGGACGGAGTAGATTGAATCTTTGCGGGTATGACCTAAGTGGATCAAAGAAAGTAGAATTGATTATTGAATGAAACCACCGAAATGTCAGAAATGCGTAGTTTGTGCTGACAGCGTGTTATTATAAAGCCTGCTAAGGGAGCTAATGACTCGCAGCCCAAGACAAGATTGCTCCAGAAAATGCAAGTTTGAGCGAGCGAAAGGCGCCAAGTAAGTATTGATACGCTGAGTAAATCTTCGACCTAGGAGGCACCCTGCTCTTGTGCCTCACTGACCATGTAAGCGTAAATATGTGATCTTTAGTGACGCTTCACTAAATGGAAGTGGTTGTGTCCTAATGCAAGAGGGTAAAATGGTAGCCTATACTTCAAGACAGTTGAATCCGCATGAAAAGAACTACCCCACGCATGATCTAGAATTAGCCGCAATTGTTTTTGCGTTGAAAATTTTGAGACACTACTTGTATGGAGAAAAGCGCTTCATTTACACCGATCATAAGAGTCTTAAGTATTTGCCCTCGCAACGAGAGCTTAACTTGAAACAACGGAGATAGATGGAATTGATAAAAGATTATGATTGAGGTGACTTCGATTTTTCATCATCACCTTCAAAGAGCGCCAATGTAGTGGCCGACGCTTTGAGTAGAAAGACACAAAAGCTTCGAAAGTATTTGAATGCTCATTTGCCGCTGATTGCATCGATAGTACAATAGTGCATGTAATTGATAGCAAGCATCGACTTTGTTGAATCAAGTGCTAGAGAAAGAATAAAAGAAAGATGAAAATTGCCGCTATAGGTAAGCTCAAATTGAAATTTAGGTAAAAGAAATCGCGAGTTTATAGTAAATGAAGATGGGGTTTTATTATAAAGATCGAGGTTTCAAAAACACCCAATGATAATGATTTGAGGAATACATATACTTAAGAGGCACACTGCAGAGATCTTTTGTTATCCATCCCGATATTAGCACAAATATATCAAGATTTGAAAATGTCATTCTGGTGGTCCGGAATGAAAAGAGATGTAATGCAGTTTGAAACCAAGTGTTTGTTTGCCAGGGTAAAGGCAGAGCATCAAGTTCCTTCGGGATTGGCTGGTAGCCTCATCAGAATACCAGAGTGGAAATGGGACTCCACTACCATGGATTTTTGTAGTTTGCCACGCCATCATAACAGGGCGGAGAAAGCATGACTCCGGGCTGTTCAGGAATCACCGACCAAGTCGTGCCTTCACTTCCTACACACGAGAACCGACCATTCACGCCGACAAGCCAAAGGGCAGCTGTGAGCATCGCAAACAGTCAGCATGGATTTATGCATTTCCTACTGCAGGATCTGAATCGACCTGTGATCTACGGTCATATTGACAACCAAACTATAACCACCGTATCATATGTATCATGTACTGTATCACAAATAACCACTTACTTATAGTGTCACTACTACATATAGTCCTTGAGTCCCATTTACATATACAAAAACTATACATTTACATTTATCGATCAGAGCGCAAAACCTACAATGATGAACCCCAACTAGGTGGCTTCCGCCTCACATCGTGGGAAGATCATCGGCTCTCCTTCTTCCTTCGTATCATGATTGAAAATCCTCGTGTTAAGCTTTTTACGCTTAGAGGAGAGATACAGTACATTATGCATATTACAAGACATTTTTTAGTAAGCATATAACATAACAGATAGATTTTCATGCATTCATGATATAATGCTGAACTTATACAATTACTGCTAGCGTTATAACCGGCACGCCTATATGCTTATTCCTGACCCCAGACTCCTACATTGCATTTTTATAGCAACTTTATGCCAGTCTGTGATTCCAGAGGAGTTATAGAGCTGCTCCTTTATTCGAATTACCCGTGGCATATAGGATCAGAACTATTACTCATTTGCTTCAGTACTTATTCAACACTATGTTTCCTTCCAAAAGTTAGGTCTCATATCACCAGAATACGTAGATCACAGCATTAGCAATGAGTCGACAGCAAGACACAGTAATTCAGTGTTTCATACTAAAGTGTTTCAGAGACAAAGCAGAGCAGGTGGCTACCACTGGTAAACATGCTCACCCGCCATCGCAACGGCGTCGTAGCACTCAGCGTGTGAGTGCCGGCAATCGGAACGGTTCACGTACGCCCATCGAACAACGTAAGTGTCGCGAAGAAGAAGCAGAGTGTCGAAGCAATCGATCGAATCATGTCGCGGTCATTTCATTACACCGGCGTCTTAAAGGTCTTACCAGATTGGCAATGCGTGTTGCTCTCCAGCTTATCATTTTATACCTTTCTATACTCCTCTACATATCAAATTTACGTATATTGCTATTATTATATTTCCATTCTTTTTCTTATCATGTATTCCAATCGACTTTAACCAAGCTTATTAGTACACTTGGTACAACAATCAAATCTCCTCAGATGTGGGATACCCGACGCACACAACAATATATCAGTATAAGCTAGATTCTCAGACTCAATAGAGAGAGCTTCATGAGTCCAAGAACACCCAAAACTGAGTCCTAACAGTATGAGTTGCACATTGGTAAGTCGTGAAGAAAATCAGCAACTGCAGCAACCTAAGAGTGGAAAGCAGTAGCCACTGTCTTGTTGTTCTTTTTTTAACGTGGACTTATTGCAAAGCTCAATATTGTATCACTGTTATGCGGATGGATTCTAGACTCAAAGGGCTTTCCATAGAGTCCAAGAACACTCAAAACGGAGTTCGAACAAAGAAGTTAAGTGGTCGTCCGTTACCGAGGGCTGACACAGGTGCCGCGCCATAGCGTGGAATCCATGTGGCCAGCGTGACCAGGATGCACCCAAATTATGAAATGCTGTGGTTTACACACCTGCACAGCGAGAGCCTCAGTGCCCACACGCCACTACCCTAAACTATCTCGAATAAAGTTCTGTCACCCGCCATGTGTTCCTCCCAACACTGAGGTTACATATATATGTTGGCTAAACACTGCACCAAAACTATCCTAGCAACTGAATCCTAAATCAAAAAAGTAGGAATAAAAACCAACTTCCATATCCATACAAATTAAGTACAACCATCCTCAAAGGTGGGAAGATTCCATAGCCTCCTCCCTGTGCTCCAGCTACCTCTAACACCACAAACCCTAGCTCAAGGAGGTAGGAATTTCATATACAAGTCCATTACAAATTCACTAATCCATAACCACATCCATACCAATCATACACAACTTAGCTCCAGTACCAAAAAACCCATTATACTTTTTCCAAAATTCAATTAAAGTCCACAAAAGAAGCATACTGTGTTCCATACACAAAAACCAAAACCACCTCAATCAAAAGAGGAAGAAATCCCGACTACAGAGGTGCACAATCCATAACTCCATACATATTCTTATATAAAACCAAGGATCCTTACAAATTCATGTGCAAAGAATCCACATACCAAACCCAAAGATCCACAATTTTCGCAAACTCCTCTTCTCTTCTTCTTTCTTCTTCTTCGTTCTCTTCTTTCTCCCTTCTTTCCTTCTTTTCCTTTTTTTTTTTTTCTGATAGCCTTCTCACGTTAGAGTTTCCCTGTAAATGTGGAGAACACAAAAGTAAATGAGATATTTTTGGTAGTCTCTTCTTCTTTATATACTCTTCCAATTTTCCTTTTATCAAGGTCCTCCAACTTTGACCATTTGCATTTTCAATTTCCCCATTTATTTTATTTTCGTCTCTAATCTATCAACTTATGACTTTTAAGTCCCTTGAAAATTTACACTCTTTGTCCTATGCTTGGTACAAGTTCCGAAGCTTCTCACTTCCAGCAGCCAAGATTTAATCATTTAAAAATTCAATTTGAGTGGCCAAAGAAAATACCCTAAACACATTGAACGATCAGTATTTTTGTGTTACATTCCAATATCTGCTTGTTTACGAGATCCAAGGTGACCCGAGATTTGGGAATTTGCAAGAGGCTTTGAAAGCATCTCCATCAACCCCCACCACGTTGCTCACCCGCCACGTAGCCTAATGTGGACAATTAGAAACAGTGATCTCATTCGGAGATATGGGCATAAGGAGTTTGGGTGGTGATGGATCATAGGTAGTGTCGATAGACATATTCCCTTTTAGTTTAATTTGTGTACAACGCTCCAATCGTTATTGAAATGGTGCCTTACTTATAAGTTTTTATATGAGTTGAAATGCAGCAATCAATGTTGGATGGAATTGAGCTAAAAGAAAGTGATTGGCCCCACTTGACAAGAGACTCAAAGAAAAAGTGAAAAATATTTTTAAAAGAAATATTATTAGTGGCCACTTCTTATAGACGTAAAAACTATATGTCGATATAAAAAGAGTGATATTCGACATCATATCGAGCAGAAAAAGTGAGCTTTTGGAAAGTATCGCTTGAAGAAGGCGATGAAATTTGGGAAAATGGCAAGTTGAGCCCTAGATTTATTGGGCCTCATGAAGTGATTGAAAAGTGGGTCCAGCGGGCACACAGATGACATACTTCCAGACTTTGAAAATATCCATAATGCTTTTCCTGTCTCAATGCGAGGAGGTATAGACCAGACTGGCACATACGTATGTCTCTTTTAGAGACAATTGAGCTGAGACCAGATTTGACCTATGAGGATGAACCAGTGGAGATCTTGGCTCGAGAAGTGAAAGAATTGCGAAAAAAGAAGATTTCGTTAGTCAAATTGCTATAGAGAAACCACAAGACCCGGTTAGGCCACTTGGGAAAGTGAAAAGATGCGGCAAAATAGTGATCCAGAATCATTTAACTGCTGCAAATTTCAGATCAAATTTTCTAAGTGGGGAGAGTTGTGGGATGCCCCAAAAAAATACCTCTAGAATTCTCCTTCATAATATTATATATATATTCCATATATAATAGAGTCTCAACTGGTATTTTCCTGGAATTGTTAAATGAATATTGAATAATATATGTTTATACTACTAAGGTTTAAAATTTTAAATATTACATGTTAAATGAGGCACTGATCGGACCGAAATTCTACTCCAGTGTAAAGGACAAATTTGAAATTTATAAACATATAATCCTGTAGCATCAGGTTCCAAATACGTTTATATATACGCTCAGTCATTATAAATATGAGTTTGGCATAGTAAATAAAATGAAATATGAATAGGTAAATACAAATAGAGAAGAACCAAGTAGTAAAATATCGTATTTAGGCTGCTACAAAACAAGGCCCATGAGTGGTAAGTAACTTAAGAAGACCAAAAAAATTAAAAAATGAGAAAATGAGAATAGCAGCACAAACAAGCTACCTACACTTAAATGAGGACAAAAATAATCAAAAATGTCTTTGAGAGCTCATTCGGTGCAATCCCGTTTGTGAGAAGGAGAGAAGAGAGGAGAAGAGGCTAGGTGTTTAGAGACAAGTTCTGTGGGCCTCTTCCAATTTATCTTTTTCCTTTGTGATCACAATCCTAGAAGTGAGATTTGAAGAGTTGTGCAAAACAAAACCCTACGCTTATTTGATTTGATTTTTGCAGCAAGTCCCACCCAACTTAATAGTGGGTTTTTTTAATTGATTCTAAACCACTTTTGATATTAAGATCCTGTTATGTTTTGATATACTGTTTGGATTGGTTTAGAGAGTGTTTGTAAAAAGGAAAATGTTGGGTTTTCAAAGGAAATGTCACAAAATTTTTATCAAAACCCATGTTCTTGTTTTTGAAATAGATGCTGTTATAATCAGAACCAAATGAAGTGATTCCAAACCATAGGGATAAATATAAAGAAGGTGGACCAGGGAGCAAATTAAATACATGTCCCAATACTGCCAGTCGAATCGAGTAGCTATGGTGGTATGCCTGCTGCTTGGGTATTGTTATAGGAGTTTACACATAAGGAGTTTTTTCACTCATCCAAATTGAGTATTCAAAATTCTAGGTAAAATAGACTCTAGGGGAATACGACCATTGCAGAAAAGTGTATGCAAATTATAATCCCAAAGAGCCCATGGGCTCAAAGGGAGCTATGTGTAAGAACTGCCTGACTTCGCTTGCAATTGAGCAGAGGTCTGGATGTTAAACAGAGTGCAATAACTTCTGAGTTTTGGTGATCCAAATTAACATTCGGTGCTGGAGAAGAAACCTTAGAACCATAATGAGTAAAAGAAACGTCTACCACACTTGTTGCAAGACCCTTGAATCGAACAGTCAGTAACCCGAGTAAGTGAGTCGGGCACCGCTTGGAATTAATGTCGCAGGCTCTGAGTTTGGTGATCCAAATGAGATGATTCCACTTACTAGGTAATAGAGACTCCATAGGTTAATGTCAAGATGAGAGTTTTGAAGCATGAGCAAATTATGCTCATGTGTCCCTATAGGGAGTTCTCAAGAGAAGGGTATCTGCAGACATAAACTCCCCGACCAAAAACTCCTCAGACAACAACTCACTAATATGTGATTGAAATATTCTATTTTGAATAGAGCCTATTGAAAAGAAAAGCCCCGTATTGAAATGCCAAAGATTCCAAAGATCTTAATCAAATCAACATATGATTCTTGGTTTGTTCTATCTTCTCCTATTCTCAAGCTGGGGCACTGAACTATTTGTTCTAAATGCACAAGAAAACATATTGAATTGTTTTTTTAACGATTTATGGAAGAAATTGATTGTGAAAAATGTTTGGTAAATGAAAATTGTATGCGTATTGAAATGAACCGTTTATACAATGTAAGAGCATAGACAGGAGGTTATATAAAAGATTTTGAACGCTCTTAATTGAATGTTAATCGTTAATTCAGACATGATAGATTGCATAACAATAGTATCAAACAAATAATACAATGAACATAATCATAGAATGATGCCACTTCCGACAGCGCTCAACCAAGGATCGTACTATGCTTAAAACCCGTTTTTATATCGGTTTCGCACCCTGGGCCGTGGACCGCAATGTGATGATTCCTTCTACTGATCTTCCAGATATCAAAAAACATAAAGTTAAATTGCCATGGTAGAACCGACTGAATTACCATATCGCTGAGATTGTGACACATTAAATTGGAATTTAAAGCATGATTGCGACCAACAAATGAAAAGTATATTGTGGAAATGGTTTATTCTTGATTATTTGTAAATGACTTTATTGCATATAGGTGCTGGTATATTTGATTTTGACTCCAATAAAAACCAAAAATGATTGTATGAAATAAGTATATGTATCAGATTGACATCGATCATCCAAAAGATCTTAAAAGTTTGTTGGCAACCGCATGATTTAAACCGAACCGAGAATGGGAATTGCATAGGAACCACTAAACATGAAAATGCTCACAGAATCGACCTCGAGCTCGCCAAAAAGATCCAACCGCTGGAATATGCGTAGTCCGACCGACACCCCTGGGACGCCTATTTCTTTATTTTATTTTATTTTTCTCAGGTTATTAAATTTTCTTTTTCTCGTCACGCGATTCGAATCCTCGCCCGACCCGCCATCAGAGTGAGATCCGAACCGAGTCTCGTTTACTCCGACGCATTTATCTTATTATCAAACATGTTATTAATTCGTCCGAAGCCGCGGAGCGAATAGCAATGCCAGCAGCCCATAATCATTTACAATTTCAGCAATTGCAGGCCCATAAACATTAACAAAAATGACTACATTTTTTACAAAGAAAAAGCATTCTATGCCCTTTGCAAGATGATACACAAAAATCAAGTCGTGGTTTAACCCCTCTTTTTGATTTCAAGCAAAACACCACTTGTTCAAAAGATGATATAGTATAAAATTTCTACAGAGTGAGATACACTTATACGCCTGCATTTTCTATGACTCTGCGCCGGCATCGATCTTCGCCTTCTTTCTTATTACTGACACTTCATAAGATAGTTAAAATCCACACGCTTAAGCATTTTCATTAGTGGTTCTTGCGCTCTATTCCAATATCTTCAATTTAATCCCTACAAGGAATTCTATCATTAAACTATGCCTTAATATATCAACATATACTTTCATGCTTTCAATGTACAAATCATTTCATGAGATTCAAGCATATACATAAAATATCTCACATTGCACTCGCCAATGTTGGCTATATTTCACCTTGACTATTCGACTATTACCCCTCATGGACTCGCATGGATGAATCCCATCAAAGTATATCATTTTGGTGAATAAGCTTACAGATATTTATTAAATTCTATAAACATCACAGTATCATGATGTCGTTGTAAGTATTCCACACGTGGTATCACTGAGAGGCCACCCCTTCATCATGCGATGCCGCTGGTGCATCCTCACACGTGTATCAATTAAACGCCGCCATACGCCATCACACTGACGCCGATGGGCCGCATCCCGCCAAGCGGGACATTCAATGCCGTTGCCGCCATCATGACGGATGTCGACAGCGACCCCGCCAGTGACATTGATAATTTCGTGCCTTAGTGGACTAATGTCGTTGATGCATCCCGCCTTCGGCGCTATATTCGTATATCATTCATTTACACCGACGATTCCGCTTTATTGTAATCCTTCGCCCTTATTCATTCTATATTTTCATTCGGTTTTCACTATCACATTTCATATTCCCTTTTCAGATATATCACATACCATTCATGTACTCGATTCATGTACTCATTCATAATTTCATTGTAGGTAATCACTACCAAAATACTTGAATCAAGGATAGAGTCAAAGAACAAACCAATTATCGATTCTGTTTCCTTTCTCTCGATATCATCCTTAGGTCAGGTTGTCGGCTTCAACGTACGACCTGGGGTCAAATGCAGTACTTATTCACCTTAGTATTAAGTAAACAATCATACTAACACACAAGAGGCAAATAAGCTTTGTTACAGAGGCAGCTGCATGCAATGTTTTTACTTGTATCACTATCATTCTTATTCTTTCTATATGCCCATTTACTTAGAGATGAACATGAATCATATTTCAATCGATTATCCTAATTCAAAGTTATGGTATTTTCATGCCAACTAATCAATTTTACCAAATACACCTGGGACAGCCAGGCTGCTCTATTTCTTCCAGTAAGTCTTTAATCATGTTTGACCCCAGGTTCTTGTACTCTTAATCTACGTGGTGCTGGAAGGGTTCTATTCCAAACTTGAATCACCCATAATTAAGCACCTGAATCCTCTCTGTTCACCAATAAACTCGGACTACTCTATGTTCAAAGTCAACTCCTGACACTTGTCATGAGCATTACCACCCCCACTTTGAGAATTTATTATACTAGATCATGTAAATTGGCGATGCCTGCCCTTTAAGTTTGGTTCTCCCTGTGTTCATTTTACAGCCACTTTGAATCACTCAACTCCGATAAGAATGAGGTTATTGTTAAAACAAGCAAAACCTGGCCGAATAGAAAACATAACAAGGTACGGCATACACCACTGTTTTCATATAAAATACTGCTTGTTGTAGGTACTGTTAATGTTCATGTACAAACATCCTTCCGAATTTGCCCAACGCTTTAGTATTTTTCCCACTCCACTTTGATGCCAATTCACTCCATACAACTTCATAATTCATGGGCACACTAAGAAACATCATGGAAAACCATCCAAAAACAATTCCAATAACATTTGAATTGGTGTTTTGGAACCCTAAAAACACAACCTTAGGTGGACCCAAGAACACTACTCTTAAGGTCCACCAATTTTTATGTAAACCACATGATGATTCCATGCGGTTATTTTCCATACCACCTAATTAAAGTGATCTCATAACCCCCAAAATTCAAAGGTTCTCAGGTGATCTTTGCACACAACCTTAAACTAGTGGAGACAGAGGCACATGGCATACACACAGAACAGAAAATCCAGGACCAGATCATCACTATGCATAATATGCAGGTGAGAAATGCAAACACTCACTCATCAAGAACATACTAAAGTCTTGGGATCCAAAATACACTTGATCCTGGACACATACCTGGTCTCTTCTCCTCCTCCTCCATCTTTCTTCCTCTTCCTCTTCCCTCTTGCCTGCCCTTCCTTACGTGAACCCTAGTTTTCTTTTGGGAGACTGCAAAGAGAGCAGATTTTGCCTTTTTTGTTTTTCCCATTATAATATCAACTTTTTTTATTATACTTTGGTAACTAGCCTCATCTTTTAATTTTGCAATTGTAACTTATTTATTTTGTATTGTGGCCCATCTCTCACACTTAATGATTTTCAGTTATTCACATGTCCTATTTGCTAACACACTGTACCCTGTTTCTCACATTACCACCCCTGTTCATTACTAAATTTATCATTTCATAACTTGTCAATAAAATTAATTTCTTCCCGAAAAACACAAGTTTGGCTAAATTTATATCCACAGAATATATAATAAAAAGTATTATAAGGCCCATAGGTATTTTCTGGCTGCCACACAAATGCGTAGTTCTTATCTATGCACAGTACCGATTAAACAAAGAGCTTAAAAGCAAAGATCGAGAGCAGCCATAAAGAAAGAATTACAGTATGTTCCCACAGCTATACATGTATTTCATTCCCATATCTCTTTTTTTTAAATACTGATATATTTTGTAAAAACAATTTCAATCCCCAATATCATCTATTTTGAAATCATTTGAAAAGGCTTGGATATGCGTTTATAGTAATTGTACTTTACATGAATGAAATGAAATGGTTAACTCCTTTTAAAAACGCCGTCACATGATGCGTTTGAAAAGGATTTACTTATGTCAACTGGCGTAACGCTACTGTAGTGCTTTTTATTACGATTTTGATATAATGAAAGTGACATTAGATAACCCATGACTTCTGTCACGACTTGTCAAACTGGCCTCCGGTCGGGAAAGGGGTGCTACGGTGACTTCATTTGTATGGGAATCATCTTAAGCTTTTGCAGGTATTTAAAATCTCTTCATTTATTTAGATTCCCGGGTCACAGGTTTTTTTTTTTTTTTTTTGAGAAATGGATGTTTCATACAGCTGATCTTTATTTGTTATGTGTCTTTGTTTGGTTTTTTGAGAAAGCGGAGGAATACTGGCAGACATGGGAGTTGTCATCTCATATGTTTTTACGAGAAACCCTTTTGTTTTTCGGATGCAGATGGTCGACCCTCTTCCTTAAGCCCCATCGACTCCTCTCTCTCTTCAGCCTTTCACTCAGGCTCTCTCGTCTCTAAAGACTCAATCTCCTTTCTTTCACTTCACTCTCTCATCAGTCATCTCTCATCTTCTCTTCTTCTCAAATCTCACTTCACTCTGTTTATCATCTCTCATCTTCAGATCTTCTCACGAGCCACATCACCAACGCCAACGCTTGCCAAAGAACTAACCTTTGGTTCCCCTTCTACTTCCTCACACACATTAAAAGCTGGCCGCACCGGCCGCACCAATCAAAAGATTCGAACCAGCCCTCGGGGCCTCTCTTCCCCTCTCTCTCACCTCACAACAGCCAGCCTCCTCGGGCCCACACATCCTCAAATGACAGTTTGGTTATTGAATTATTATAAGGAATTTTAGATGTGTAAAACCTGCCGGAATTATTACTTGCATTCTAATTAGTACAAACATATAGAAATTGGAACGCTCACATTGAACTAAGGCTAACTAGTTTATTCATAGGCATTTAATTTCCTCGATATATTCAAGCTATATGAAAAATAAAACAGAAACATGTTGTGACTTTTTACAGTGGGTTTGTAAAAATTTTGGTTTTTCTGCTACATGGCTTTTTCTCTTATTTTGTGTTCATTTTATGATTTTAAAGCTCTAGTCTTCTAATCTCTTACATTTTTGTTATTTTTATATGTTTAGCAGTCTGATGCTCTTACTAGATCCATCATCCCCAAATTGAAGCCCAGCATATGACAGACCCGGGCAGAACACAACCCAATAACTGAACCAAACCTTCTTCTAGGTGACTGGAAAGATCATAATAGAAAGCTGAAAAAGAAGGCCTAATTTCTATGAGTGGAACCACTATAAGAAACAGTGACGATGGGTGAGATAAGACCAGGCACAAATCTTTAGGGAAAAATTAGTAGAAAGCAAGAATGACAAAACATCTAAAATGAGATCATTCTAGTTACAGATGTCCTTTTCAAAATACAAATGATAATGGCATACTGAACCCAGAAACTAAGCCAGTGGTGCCAAGTCGCAGGTGCTACACATCTCCATATTTCAAGAAAATACACAAAGTAGGTGAAGTATCTTGCAAGTAAAGCGATTGTTTTTACATGAATAATATCCTCTTCAATGGTCGACCATGTCGGGCTTTAAAATAACACTCCATTACCATTCTTCAACTTATTATTGTTTAAAAGGTTTCTAATACTATCAAGAATGATATATTGAAATTTATGATTATGAGAAATCAAAAACAATGTTGATTTAGAGCAAGGATACACAGAAGTAGAATTGCAATCACCATCAGAATGTAATTTCCTAATCTTCAAAGGCTTAAGTAGTGGTTACAAATTAATTTCATAGATGATTCTCAAGTACTTTCAAAAAGCTTTAGTGATAAGGTATATTTTAAATAAAACAATCTTTTGATAGAAAATACCCTTATTTTAGTATATACCTTAATTTTGTTATAATAATTTAATTTTGTTATAATAATTTAATTTTGTTTCAATTACATGTTTATATATATGTATGCTTGTCTCCACATACCTCTTCCTAGAGACAGCCTCTTAAGGTTTTGATGATTGTTTAGTTGATTGAATGTGTTGATCAAGAAGTCAGTTTTCTTTTTGTCCTTTTCTTTGAGTAATTGCACAACTAATGATGTGCTTGATCAACATTCTTTAGTGTTAGTAGCTCACTTCTTATATTGAATGGAAATTTTCTTCACATGCTGTTGTGCACAAGAGATATTATTGAATTTGATAGTAAAAGAAGGATCAAAAGTAATTAAGGAAAGCTATGAGAAATTTCTAAAGAGTGTTGTTTTCGACGCCTACACCTAAGAGATTAGAAAAGTTTGTT
The DNA here is from genome assembly GCA_016808115.1 of Tetrastigma voinierianum. Lineage (NCBI taxonomy): Eukaryota > Viridiplantae > Streptophyta > Magnoliopsida > Vitales > Vitaceae > Tetrastigma > Tetrastigma voinierianum. The sequence goes on from JAEQBH010008112.1 coordinate 127,036, forward strand.
GAAACTATTTGTCAATTGAATATTTGTTGTGATAAAAAGTTAGTACTAGATTGCAATACTAGATGGAATTCAACATTCTTGATGCTTAGCACTACCCTAGATTATAAGGATGTCTTTCCTTGTCGAATTAAGTCATAGAGAACCAATATAAAATATGTCTCTAATGATTTAGACTTGACTTCGCCAGTGAGATCAGAGAGGCCACAGGTTTCTATGTTACTCGACAGTTCCCCAGGATCCGATATCCACACCTGATAATCTTATATTCCCAATATTTGGTGAATTGAAGTCGCACCAACGTTCACTGACGATCCCAGTTTGAGACAGATTGATGCTCATAAAGGGTGATTTGAAAGCTACTGGGCCACATTGAAATCATAATCCACATCGTTGTCAACTGTGTTATCCCGATTCGGTGATGAGTTCACAGTTCTTGTTCTTCCCGAAAATTTTTGAAATAAAGATCTTCGGCAGTTAAGGCAAGGAGGAAATTGAAAAAGTTCAACAAATTTGTGATGAGTTAATAGATGAATAATAGAAAAAGTATTATTCAAGTGGAAATGTTAGTCAATCTTCAACTTTATCTTTTCAATTTGAGATGACTACTGGTGCTGGAAAAAAAGTGGGGGCTAAAGATCGTTTAGCAAGTTTTGATGCATTTATTTCAGAAGTACTACACCGACATGCCAGGGAGATCAGGAGTTTGATACTTATCTCGAAGAGCATGAAAATGCTCTGAGATCAAGAGGGACTTTGATATATTATTCCAGAAAAGGTAAATTCAGTCATATCCAATTTTGCAAACAATAGCAAGAGATATTTTAACCATTCCAATATCTACGTAGCACGTAGTTCCATTCGTTACTAGTGGTGATTATTGTATCTATATAGAAAGTAGACTTTATCCAAAAAGACTTGAGGCAATGATGTGTGCTCAAGATTACGTTCTTTGGGCCAAGAAATGCATGGTATGAAAATTTTATTTACTTATGTATCATATATTTTTATTATTTTTCTAATTTATATTTTTTGTATTAACTATTTTTATTTTATTGGTGTGATTCTATCTTTCTAGCTTCACATACAAGAGAGATAGCAACTTGTTGAGGATGATGATGGTTTATATGATGTGATGTCGAGGCGATGTGAGATGATGTGCAACATTTGTCTTAACATTTGCTTCTTGTCAATATTCAGTTTTCTTTGTCAATACAACTATGGTACCTCTCTTGTCCTTTTAATAGTACTAACTTAAATTTCAATGTTATAGTGTACTTATTTTATCTTATCGGGACCACCAAATGGATTCAATATAATTTTCACTTCTTTTCCTATAAATTACTAATGATCTTTAATTTTACATATCTTATTTTCTCAATGTCACTTCCTACAACAGTGGTCTTGACTTTTGATGAGGTTCTCATCGATGCTTTGGCTTGGTTACTTTTACAATACAAGAGAGCACCAGTCAGCCATCAAGGGCAGTGGTATGGAAAATTTTTCACAGATGATAATTCTACTATGTATGATTCCAGAAAATTTGTGGAGGGAAAGTGTAATATTAATTCAGCAAAAAACTTTCGTTTATTAATGAATATTGATGTTATTGGATAATATTAATGATGTTGAATATATATGACATATACATGAGGATATATAAGTGAAGTTTTTTTTATTTTGTTCAGAGCACAACATTATTATATATTGGCATTTATTTCTTCACTAAATTTTGTTAGCTATATTGTATACTATGTAATATGATATTTATTAATTATTGTAATTTATATGTTGCAAAATATTTATCATTTATGGGAAGAAACTTATTTTAGAGTTTCAAAAAATAAAAACTATATTATATATATATATTAAAAACCTAAACGAGACACACAATCTATAGGCGGATTACTCGCCACGCGCCCCGTTTGAGCAACCAGGTGTGCTGTATCTTGGTTGAGAACTCTCGGAACAGGCGAGGCGCACGAGGAGGGTCACCCCGCCCCGCCACGCTGCTGCCATGCCTATGTCGTCACCCTCTTCAAGAATGGCGTGGTCAGAGCAATCCGTCATAAATTTCTTGATGCTGTTCAGGCACATCATTATTAGCCACCGCTCTACTCCTTCTCTTTAAATAAGCTGCCCCCAGATGCCTCGCCACACCATCAATCGATGTCCTTCTCCCTTATTCATAATCAAACTCCTTATGATATGTTGCTTGTCTTCTCCTCCCACATGATCATCATCATAGAAGTCTTGACGCTGCTTGTTGTTTTTCTCTTCAAGATCATGAAAGAAACAAATCCGCCCTGCTCACTTCATAGGTTATGTTTTCTTTTCGTAGGCGGAATCATACATGGTAAAAAAGGTTATGTGTTATGATTCATTAGCAAACGTCTTTCATGAGCCGGCATGTGGTCTTTAATCACCACAAATGTTTTACCAATCACCCGTTCTCGTTTCCTATTCCCTCTATCATCAACACCTCCCAATCCTTCCCCTGGTAAGAGCTCCGACCTCTATGTTCCAGCACCAACCAGGCCCCCAGCCCTCCTATTTAAATGTTCCTTCATGGCCCACGAGCTTTCGCGATCACATCAGACGTGCCCACTCGATACCGGTCGCAACCGTGATCCTACTCCTGGCCCTTCCCGCGACTCCTACACCCCCACTGTCTCCATGCAACTAGTAAATTACATTTTCTCCTTCTCTCTTTCACTCCTCTCTCACTTCCATTGCTTTCCCAAGCCTTGCCTCTTCAAAGCAAACACGACTTTTCTGCAGGCACTCATAACCCCAGGTACAAACAAAGCCATGAAAGAAGAAGTCGATGCACCCATAAGATCGGGAAACATGGAGGATCTGGTCATTCCACCTCCCAGTTTAGGTGCAACCGTCGACGTGCCCGCCGCGGCGCCATCACCGCACCCAATCGGATGTATCACGATTCGCCGCCATGCGTCGCGCTCGCCCGCCGTGTGGGTTTTACTCGGAAGAATATGAAAGACATTTCGTTTATATGTTCTCATTTAGGCTCGACTTCATTCCAGATCTTTACATATTGCCATTCTTATGTCGCAAATGGCCACTCTTTCATATGGATGCCAAAAATGTTTTTCTTAATGGTGAACTCTCTTAGGAAGTCTATATGAAGCTTCCTCCTAGTTACTCTCACCCCTCACAGGGTTCCCTCACAAAAATATGTCATTCTGACCCAGATAGTCTTGCATGGCGCTCGCCGGCGTAGTTTGCAAAGGATCGATTGTATTATCTCGTATGGTTTTTATACGACTCTTTTACGAGGCTACATCCCGATCATGATATTACTATTCTTCTCCTGTATGTCGATGATATGATTATTACAAGTGATGATATGCAGGGTATTTAGGATCTAAAGCACTTTCTTGGTCGTCGATTTGAAATGAAAGATCTCGACCCTCTTGATTACTTTCTTGGTCTAGAAGCTTCTTCATCTACAGATGGTTATTATCTTACTCAGGCCACGTATACTTCCGATTTAATTTCTCAAGCCAGTATCACTAATAGCAAGATAGTCAACACATCTATTGAGCATAATTGTCGCCTCAATTCTCATGATGATGAATCACTATCGTCTTTACTCTCTGACGACTTGTTGGGAGTCAATCTACCTCAGCGATGCTACGCCACGATATTTCCTATGCAGTTCATGTAATGCATCAGTTTATGGTTGTCCTTTATATCTCCTCATTATCTTGTTTTCTGGGAGATTCTTCGATATCCCGAAAGGCACCATATTTGATGGTCTTCGTTTTCTTCACATTCTTCATTTTACTCTTCGAACAAATGAGATCTGGTTGCAAGCGAGAGTGATCGCGGTGTCGATCTACTACGAGATATTGTTTTATTACGGGTGATTCTCTTATCTCTTGGAAAGCGAAGAAACAAGCGATCGTTACTCGTTCAATAGCGAAGATGAATATAGAGCACTAGCATTCTCTAAATTTGAACTTATTTAGTTCGTTAGTTTACTCTGAGATCTTAGTGTTATTTGTTCACTTTATGACTAAACATTTGTGATAATTGAAGTCTTATTCAAATTGCTCATAATGATGTCTTTCATGAGCGTCTTTTAAATATATTGAGATTGATTGTCGGCCGTTTGTCATTATCTTTGTTTTAAGTGCCTTTCGCGGCTTTAGTGCATTTCTCTTAGGATCCAATTAGTTGATATCTTATGAGCCCTTCCTCATAAACTTGACTTTAACTCAAACTCATAATGGTTTCTCTTAAGCCACCATGAGTTTGAGGAAATGTTAGATTATTATATAGCAAGTTAGATTATTATGTATGGCAATTGTATATTTTCCATATTTGGTTTATGTGGCTTACCTTATAAGGTCTCATCTTGTACATGTATCTGGAATTCTTTAATATACAAATATTCAAGTCTTTTCGTTAATTCTAACTTAAAATTAGTGGTAAGGATTCCCTTAGAATTGCTCTTGCATCTTAATAAAACTAACTTGTAGTATAACTATAATAAAAAAATAAAAAAAGGTCAGGTGATAAACAGGTTGGTAACATTAAGATTGAAGTAGCAAAACCGTGGTAGTAATTAAGACAAATGAAGATAAAATAAAATACAAAATTTATTGGGAAAATGTGAATGAAATTAGGACTCCATACAGGATTCTAGAAGTATGAGTTTATAACATCGTTCAGAATTTAAAAGTTTGGCATTCTGGGGATTCAAGAGTCAACTTTCTCTTCCAAAAAGTCTATATATAGGGTTTCAAGTTCTTTAGGAAGATAAAGAAGTCCAGAGATTCAGAAGTACTCTTATTACTTTTCTGTTGTTATAATCAAACAATGTCAATGAATATGAACTAGCGAGATCAATATTGGATATAAATAAGTAAACGGGACCTAACTTCTTTGACTGGGTTAGAAAAATAAGTGAACGGGACCTAACTTCTTTGACGGGGTTACAAACTTGAGAATTGTTCTAAAGACGAAAAAACTAGCCTATGTCATGATATGCCACTCCCAAAGATTCAAAAGTACTCAAGAAATTAAGAAGTTTTCCTTCATCTCCCTTCTTTTGTTGGGTGATAAAGCGAAAGTGTTTCGAGTTTGTTGGAATGGAGGTGCTTTACCTACCATTCCTCGAGCTGTTTTATTCTGAAAGACATATATCGACTAAATAGGACGTACTAAGAGATGTGATTTGGGTTTTTTCCATATTTTTTTTCAATCAATAACTTTTCTGATCAATTATTTTTTCTGAAGCGTGGCTTGAGCCAATCGCGTGCGGTCTCGAAATCGATTCAGCACGAGTGTGGAGTGGTACTTAGGCGATAGTTTAGCCCTTAAATAGACTAGTCTTTGGGTTGGGGTACATCCAGGTGGGGCGAGGCACTTATCGTTGTAGTCTTCGTTAAAGTCGATGCGTAGCGGGAGAGGCTGCGCAGAAAATGAGCACCGGTGCGAGTGGGTTCGGGTGAGATCTTGCCAGTGTGGCCTTTGAGTGAATGTCGTCGCGGACGTCCAGGTTTCTTAAGGGGTATCGAGTAATCACGATCGCGTCGATTCCCGTAAGAGTGAAATTAGTCTTGCAGAAACGATGGGTTCTCGCTGTCAGACCTAGTCTTTTGTGCCCAACCCAAAAGACTAATCTATTAGATGAGAAAAGCTCATCGAGCTGCAGAATATCTGCTTTATGTGGAAGCAGATATGAATATCGTATTTGCTATTATTTCCATATTGATAATGCATAACCAAAGTTTCCCATTATAATTATTAAAAGCATTACAAGCCACTCCCTTTACAATATCTTAGGTGGGGCCAGGGTCATAATTATGAAAAGTTGCTGGCCCCATTACCTCCAACCTAATTGACATTAGTAACTGATCATATATATATATATATATATATATATATGATAATTTATAATTTAAGTCTATATCATGGGGGTCATGAGTTCCTTAACTACTCCTCATCAAGGAAGAGCCCATGTCTCATCATTGAAAAGTAACAGCTTGGCTTGTAAGCTAAACCTTAGATAAAAAAAAGGTGGTGGGGAACACTTCATTCAATTTGCCCCATGTCCCAACCGACCTCTTTTGCCCCTTCAGCATCTACTCTTGTCTCTTGTGTTATCCTTTCCAATAATTTTTACCTTTTTTAATTAAAATATATTAAAGGAAAAGTAGGTTTACCTATGCTTATAAAAATAATATTGGATGTAAGTGACCAAGAAATTGTTTTAGGGTGGTCATGCTATGAATAAGTATATATTGTTTGGTTAAAAAGTTAAATATACCAAAAAAATCATCAAATTACCTTATGTTACGTTAGTACATGCAATATATTAGTTTATCTACTATCGTAATAACTATTTTAAATTTCTTATTATAATTAAAATGGCTAGTTTGGAATTTTTTGAATATATTTTATTTTAAAGCTAAGCAGAGTTTATATAAAATATAATATATGATATAAAAAAGTAAAAATTTATTTTATATGTTAAAAACTAGAAATTTGAGATTTTTTTTTTACATCTATTCATACCTATCGAAATTTGGATATCTCATAACCTTTTTTCACCCTGTCAAAGGAATAAAATTTGAGATATTAGAAAAATATTTACATGATATTATTTTAAAAATTTTAAAAATAAATAACAAGTGTAGGTAAACCAAAGGTAAGCTTACTTTCTAATATAAATAAAATATAAAAATAAGAATGATTTTGTTAACGTCTGCACCATTCAGATCTGTAGGTTTAAAAAATAAAATTATTATTATTATTATTATTTCTAAAAAATAGCATTACGTGACAAGTGGTTGGAGATCGAAGCAGGTCAAAAGCGTGTTCATGGGACCCGCGCCATACCTCACTACATGACAAAATTAACTTTTTTGCCGCCAGCATAATCTTACAAGTGGCCTTTCGTCATTGGTTTAAAAAATAATCAATTTAAGGAGGAATAATAAATGTGGGTCCCTTCCTTTCCTAAAAAATAAATAAATAAGTAAATGTGGGTCCCTTCCACTTGGAAAGTTACTAAAAATAGTTATATCAAAAGTAATTGTTGAAAGTGATTTGTATAGTAAATAGTAAAAACTATCTGAATATATACTGTCTGTATGTAACATCATGATACTTAGTATCTATGATATGAAAATATTACTTATAGTTTATTAAGGTAATAGTGCATATATACTATTATACTCAAAATATAATTATTTTTTATAAAAACATAATTAATAAAGTATTTTATGTTTTTTATAATTATTTTTAAATTAATGGATTGACACACAAATTTCTCTATATCAAATGTCTAACACATGTGCACTAAATTAGGAGCCCTTTAGGCATAATTTAAGTGATGAAAAAGTAAAATTACCTTATTTAAATGGTAAAAAAATACCATCTAATATATGATTGAGATAATTAGGATCTCTTATAAATACAATTGTATTATGTAATATAACATTAACGTTTTTATAGTCACTTCTTATTCATATAAGAATTAGTTTGAATATGATATGATTTAAAAGTGTTTTCGTGTATTTATAAATTCACTAAAAACACGTTATAATCGGACAAAAAAAAAAAAGGTTAAAAGGTAGAATAAGAATGCAAAGACCCAAGATTGAATCTAGAAGATAGAGATACAATATTATATATATTTAAAAAAAATAAAAAAATAAAAAGTGGAGAAGATGAGAATTGATGAGTGAGTCAAAATGACTTCATGGATACCATGTGACAGACAAGGTATAATGAGATATAGAAGTAAGTCACGTGTCCTTTTATTGGAGGACAAATAAAAGAATACCTCACTACATGACAAAATTAACTTTTTTGCCCGCCAGCACGATTTTACAAGTGGCCTTTCGCCATTGGTTGAAAAAATAATCAAATTTAAGGAGGAATAATGAAATGTGGGTCCCTTCCACGTGGAGAGTTGCTAAAAATAGTTATATCAATTTTATTTTATTTTGAAAGTGATTGACTATGGCTTCATTAAAAAATAATAATAATAATTGTGTTTCAAGTGGTAGTATTTCGGTACTAACTTAATTTATTATGTGTAGATACTGTTTATTATGATATGATATTAAGATAATATTTACAATTTACTAAGCTAATAGTACATAGATATTATCATATATAAAACAAGTATTTTTATGGCTTAGGCACTTGTTTGATAAAATGGAAACGGAAATTAAATGTTAAAAAATAAGTGTTGAATTTTATAAGTATTGAATCTATCTTGTAAAAGCGTTTGATAAATTCTTGACGATTGAATCTTTGAAGATAAAATATATTGTTGATAGCGTAAATGCGAATCTTTGAAAATTATATATTTCACATGTTCTGTATTATCGTTAAATCGCGTATTATCGAAAATAAATAGAGTTTATAATAATATTTTATTTTTCACTACAATTATTAATTATTGTAAAAAATAATATCACTATAAACATATCCATAAATAAATCATAATGTCAAAAAAAAAACATAAATATGATTAAAAAATATGATAGAATAAAAAGCTTTTAAAAAAATATCAAAGCCAAAGAGATATTTACAAAATATTATATTATTTATAAGGGTTTTTGGTCGATTTTTGTTGGCCAGTATTAATTCGCATTAAGTAGGTCTTTCTCTTTATAATTACCAACGAGTTTTAATTTAAGGTACTGATTAAGAGGCCGCAAAATTTTGTTATCAAACATGAAAAATTAAAATCGTGAAACTTTCATTTTTGATGGTTGAACACATTTTTCAATAGTTTATCAAACAGACCCTAAAGTTAATTATGTATTTTACATTTTTTATACTTTCTTTGTAATTATTTTCAAATTAATGGATTGACACACAAATTTCCCTATATCAACTGTATGACATGCACGAAATTAGGAGCTCCTAAGACCTTATTCAAATGGTAAAAAAATGGAATTGTCTTATTTAAATAGTGAAAGGGTATTAACGAATATATAGGTGAAATGATTAGGATCTCTTATAGTGTTCAAAATCTGAGAATACAGTTATGTTATGTGATAGAACTTTATCATCTTGTAGACCCTCATTGCTCGTATAAAAATTAGTTTGAATGTGATATGATTTAAAAGAGTTTTTCGTATATGCATAGATTCGCTTAAAACATTTTATAATCCGATAAAAAAAATGGTAAAAATGTGAAATGAGAATCATGATTGAATCTAGAATATAGTAATAAAATATAATATAGAAAAGTTTTAAGTGTGTCTTTCAAGTTCCGAGAATGGCATTAATATTTTAAGTTATTCATTTAAAACTTATTATTTAATTCTTCCTTACTATTATTGTTGTTAAATAAAGTTAACATAATTCTTTTTTGTTTAAAAATAAATACTTATTACAATATAGTAAATATAGAACCCCATATCTCTCTCCTCTCATTATGTTCTACATTTTTAAAAATTTTAAGGCTTTATCAATTAAGATAGGTATGTGGATTTAACTTAAAATATATTCTAAAATATTAAATTGATATATTGATCCTTAAATATTAAAAGGGGTTCAATAATAGTAAAACTGGTGAAATAATAAAAAAAAATTGAAAAAACAACTAAGTAAATTAGTAGAAAAGATAAAAATATATGCATAAAGAATAATTTTTTTTCATTACTTTAATTTAAAAGGTAATAAATTGTCCTCAGTGAGGCTTGAACCCCCTCCCTATGCCCTATACTTATTTAAAACGATAAATACTTTACCAGTTAGGCAAGATATAATGAATTATATAAGAATAACTTCAAATAATAAGTAAAAAAAATGGAACTTAATTTACTTCAAAAATAAAATTAATTTTTTAAGTTTATTTTACCGGAATATTTAGAAAATAACGAAATTGTTCTAATATAAAAATTGAATTGTTACCTAACTTAACAAAATTTAAATTATATTTGAGGAACAAATGTAAAATTGACATTTTTTTAAGAAAATTGATATTTTAAGTTAAATAAATAAAAATATGAAAAGGGGAATATCAATATTATTTACTAGTAGGGTTAAGAAGATGAGAATTGATGGTTAAAATTCATGGGTAACATGTGACAAACAAGTTATAACTAAGAAAAAACACTTTTTTTCTTCTTATAAGCTAAGAAAAAATAAAGCGTGTCTTTAAAGTTCCAACAATTGCATTAATATTTTTCTTCCCTTTCTTTATGACATTTTTTGATAATAATGATTTGACATAAATTTTTTATGTAAATTTATGCCTTTTTTTCAATGAAATTTGAAAATGGTTCCCCAAAATTTTGAGTGGGGCATAAAATTGACGCCTAAATTTGGGTGTACTTGAAAAAAAAAATTGAATCCTAGAAAATCAAAAGTTTGTGTAGAAATTTAAAATGTTAATGTTTTAAGTATGTTTTTAGAAGAAAATTCTTCAAACAAAGTTGCATATTGGTAGGTGTTTGGCGAAAGACAAAAAGATAGAGAAAAAACAAGGGAAAAACTATGTTATGAGTCCCATTTAAATTTATTTGAAAATTTAAAATAAATTATTAGAAATTAAGGTCATGTATTTTGATTTCAAAAATATTTGATAAAAATGAAAAAATATTTCTCTAAAGAATCTAGTAAACTTTATGTGCGACTTCAATAAACCTTTAATACTATTATATGTGTTAGGTACTATCTTATAAGATCTATTGACATTTTATTGGACATGTTATTTTTAAGGTTTGTTAGACATTTTATTAAATATTTACCTTTTTTATTAATTATTTTTTAAATAAAGAGATATGGTCTGCATTTCAGGTATTTTGTTTATAAATTTTCAAATATATTGAAATGAGACCCTATAACATAGTTTTCGAAAAAACAAAGTATATATTTGACCTTGATCTTCAGAATGAAGGACGTGATGTATCTCGAACGGTGGAAAAATTGATTCGTTAGATCTCTCAATTAATATTGGTAATTCATGAATTATTATTGATAAATATATGACTTTAAGAGAGATATATTAGATGTCGAAAGAAATGGTTTTTTGAATTTAGAGATTGAAACTAAAAAATAGTGATCAATTAATATAATAAGAAGATTAGTATTCCTAATTATATTTTATTATCAATGGAGGATATTTCGAATTTATACTTGAGTTTAAATGATATTTATGTTTATCGTCGTGTTTTATATAAAAAGTTAATAAAATTACTCTTATAAGTAAAAATGAATTTAATAGTTTAGATTCAAGTGTTTTATGATCAAATATCCTTTAAGTAGTTTTCATGGTTAGACCATTTTAGAGCGTGGGTAGCGGAATTTAGATCTTTATGAGAAAAATAGCTCTTGTGGTGGAAGGCTGGGAATGATTGTTGACTATACGAGGAATTCTCGGTGTAGGAGTTTTCGGGAGTAAGCAGCTGCCAGAATGGCGATCTGTACCCCACCGCATGCAGTGCACTTTCACCGCAGTTCTTTCGCGAGCGATGTCCAGTATATTTGGACAAATATAGTACAAAAATCATCAGTAATCTGATGGAAAATAAAAATTACCCACCGGCAATATTAACAGATTTGGAGAGACAGTTCAAAAAAATTTGACATCCTACGACATGACCGTTGAGCAAACAAAAATTTTTATGAATCAAAGGGCCATAAATATGAATAAAAAAATCCAAAAAATTGACAAATTATTTATTTTTCATTATTTATAAGAACTACAAATATTTTAAAATTTATTTATTATCATATGGAAAATAATTTTCAACTACTTTTTAATCATTAATATTTATTTTATAGTGTTTAGAGTGATATAGATGAATAAAGGGTATATGATGTAATTATTAAGGAAGATAAATAATAAAATTATAATAGTTTTAGTATAATTTAAAGACTTTAGATGTTTATTGTTTAGAGCATGTCATTTTTGGTTTTAAGTTCAAATCTAAAAGTTGATTTTAGGAAATTAAAAAAATAACTTTAAATACTTTAATATTTATTAATTGTTGGAGATGCTCTAACGTGGGTTTTTTTTTAATAACCTTTTTTCATAAAAAAAAAAAGTAAATTAAAAAGAGAGGGAAAAGTATCCAATGGGGCTGCCAGAAACTGAAATGAGAGAGAGGGAAAGGAAAAAGATACATTGGGGGATGATACTAGACAAGAGAGAGAGAAAAAAGTGGTAATAAACATGAAGAGGGAGAATCTAGAGAGGGAAAAGTATCCAATGGGGCTGAGCCAGAAACTGAAATGAGAGAGAGAGAAAGGAAAAAGGTACATTGGGGGATGATAGTAGACAAAGAAAGAGAAAAAAGTGGTAATAAACATGAAGAGAGAGAATCTAAAGAGAGAGAGGAAAAAAATAAAAGGCAAAAGGCAACATTTACAACCACTTAGCCTGAAAGGGCAAATCCTACACCTGCTGGAGTCCATTATTGTAATGTCCTAATCATACCTTTCTTGGGTCCACAACTCCCAACTCTAGTTAGTTGAATTTACTTTCTCCATGCCCCTTGTGTCACCTCTTCATTTCCAAAAGGGTCATCACCACCTTTTACCCCATCCAAAAAAAAAAAAAAAATTTTATCTTAAGAAATTGATTAAAAAACATATTAAAATTAAAAAAGAAAATCCAAATTTACATATAATCTCTTTATTGTATTTTTTTATGACTAATGTAATGAATTATCCTTAGAGCATTTTTAGTAATGGAGGCCATGCCAAGCCTAGATGTTAAATTGAAAAAGCATTTAGCATTAGAGAGCGATAATGGGAGCGAGTATTCTTAGTGAATAGTCTAAATATTACTAGAAACTGAAATGAGAGAGAAAGGAAAAAGATACATTGGGGGGACGATAGTGGACAAGAGAAAGAGAAAAAAGTGGTAATAAACATGAAGAGAGAGAATCTAGAGAGAGAGAGAGAGGAAAAAAATAAAAGGCAAAAGGCAACATTTACAACCACTTAGCCTGAAAGGGCAAATCCCTACACCTTTTTCCATTGATTATTGTAATGTCCCAATCATACCTTTCTTGGGTCCCCCAACTCCCAACTCTAAGTTTGTTGAATTTACTTTCTCCATGCCCCCACTTGTGTCTTCATTTCCAAAAGGGTCATCACCACCTTTTACCCAATCCAAAAATAAATAAATAAAAAATTATCTTAAGAAATTGATTAAAACACATATTAAAATTATAAAAAAAAATAATCCGAATTTACATATAATCTTTTTTTTTCTTGACTAATTTAATGAATTATCCTTAACGAGTCATCTCTTCTTATTATGTCAATATCTATTTAATATGATAAATATTCTAACCAATTAAGTCACATATGTTTAGACAATTTACGTATAATCTATGGAAACATAAATAGACATCATGTTTTGGGAAAAATACGTATCAGTTAATGATTCGGAAATAAAGGAAAAAAAATACAAAAAATAAAAAATATATGATTCAAAACACATTAAATAAAAATAATTAGTTTTCATGTAAAATTACTATCTTAATTTTTAAAATATGTATTTCCTATATATTTTTATTTCCAATAACATGATATGTACTTTCTCCATTGTGTCTTACAATTATAAATTAAAAAGAAAAGTGGGCAAATGAAATCCACTAATTATTTTATATTTTAATGGAAGTAATTGTACTTCTTGTTTGAATTTTGAGCATATATACTTTCTAGGTTGCCAACCACTACTTTAAAAAGCTTTGTAATTAAGCCACCCACTTTGCAAACCCATAAAGTTATTTGTCAAGAAAAAACATTAAATGACTTGATTCTAACGTGGGGGACTCATCCTCTTTTCCATCAAATTTTCCCAGCTTCCAAACATGTCCTTACCTTAATACCCAACCAAAAGCTTGCTTTTTTCCCATCTTCAAGTTTGGTTTCATCATCAAATATATATAAACAAAAATCAGATGTAAATAAAATTTATCAAAAATTTTATATATTTTTAAATTTCTTAATCCTTGTATAATATAAACAAACAAATAAAATAAATAAAAATAAATATATTAAATTTTAACTTATTTTTTATTTCACTACAAATCTTATTCCCTTCTATTTTCCTATTTGTTTTCTTTCTTTAGTACCACATCATCAAATCCTTAAAATTATGCTTACTTCCAAAAAATTAAAAAAATTATAGTTAACTTTTTTTTTGTATAGTTAACTTAAAATTAAATAAATTAAAAACTTCTACATTTTCAAATCATTGAATTTTTCTATTAAATAAGTATACTAAATTAAATGAATTTAAAGTAATACATTGAAATAAATAATTGGCTTTAATTTTTTTCTACATTTTCCTTTTTTTGACTTTGGGTGGAGGGTAGTGATCCTTTTCATATAGGATTCAATCTCGAAGGTCAAAAGATTTTATTGATCAAAAACTAAGACATTTAAAAAAAAAAAACTATATATATATATATATATATGTAGTAACCTCACTCTTCTTCTACCTATCTTCCTTCAGCATATATATATATATATATATATATATGAAAAGGATATGATATTGGGTTTTAGCCACATAATGAGTTGGAGGAGGATCTTTAATCCCATGTTTAGAGGGCAATATGTCATATTTAGTGATCCCATGAGTCATATTTAAGTAAATAACACACTAGATATAGGCGTATTATCAGCGTCTTAATCCCATTCCGTTTATTTAAATCATTTATTATATAATCTGACTTTAAAAATTAAGGCGGCAGTTGGTATGAAAAAATTCAAATACCCGACATGTTTAGCTTTTATTTTAGTTTTATTTTTATTATATTAAAATTAATGCATTTTATAAAAAAATAAAATATAAATTATTTTTATTTTCATTATTTATATTAAAACATCAAATATAAAATATAAAAATTATAAAACCATTTTTTCCATCAAATATTTCAAATTAATTTTTTTTATATATATTGTTTACTTTTTTTTATACAACTAAACATTTGATCTCCTCTTACCATTAAAAGATAATGATATTCTTTTATATATAAATAATAGAATGTGCCAAATCCCAACACATAATCTAATACCAAAATCTACAACTATGACAAATATCTCCATTTTATTTTATTTTATTTCAAAATATAAATGGGTTTGAACTTGTGTGAAGTATAAAGTTATTATTTAGAATTAACATGTCAAAAAAATAATTATTTTACTCCAACAATTTTAAATACTTAGATATTATATGTTAGTAGCAACTAAATTATGATAATGAAGAAAAAAAATGTTTGATTCACTAGAAAAAAATAAAAGTGGAACATCATTAATAAAATGATAATAAAATTTAGTAAATAATAAATATTATTATTCAAAATGTAAATATATATATATATATATATATATATATATATATATATATATATATATATATATATATATATATATATATATATATATTATGTTTTACTTTTCTGATTTTGATGTTTTGGAAATGAGAAGTCAAATATTAGAATTAAGTATTTTGTGGGACCTGGTTGTGAAAAGTTGGGAGTTTGGGGATCTGATAGTAAATATCACAAGCAATGAAGCAAAGCATGATAAAAACAAAAGAGTACTTTTAAGGGGAGGAAAAAAGGTGATTGAACTGAGTTGATTGGGAATAATAATAGAGTAAAATTAATAAAATAAATAAAGCCAAATTGCAGACATTAATAATAGGTTCCGACGTATTTAGTTTTTTTTTTTTTTTTAATTAAAATAGATTGAAAACGAAAGTAACGTATAAATTAGCTTATGGATAGTAATATCATAATCAATGATTATGATATTAACTAAAAATTTTTTTTAAAATATTTGTAATGTCACAGTTATTGACATAATATTAAATTAAAACAAATTTCAATGTTATAAGTAATGACTACGGTATTACTATTCACCTAATAATTCAAGCATTATTTTTATTTTTAAACTATTTTAATAAAAAAAAAAAAACTAAATACTTCAAAAGCTCGTTAAGATGAGACAATCATAACTTCAACACCAAATCATGGCCCACTTCTACTGAAATTACCCTCTAAAAATCTAGTTCAAATAAATAAAATAAAATTACTGATCGTATATGTGTGCGAGTGAATTTCTTAAAAAAAAAATTTTAATTAAGTATAAATGCTCTATATTTAATCATAATATGAATTAGAGGATGAATGCATTAAGGGTGGTAAAAAAGCTGCATATATCTGAGAAACGTTTTAAGCAGTTGAACTTGTAACCATTGATTTAAAAAAATTGTAAGTATAAATTAATGAATAAAATCATTATTATTCATATTTGATTTAGATAGGTGCAGGTAAGTAGGTTAGATGCCTCGCCAACATGGGGGGATAATATGTTATATACTTCTGGCGCTTGTTTTTTGATGGTCGCGAGTTGAGCCACCTCTCAGCAACTCCTAAGCCAGGAGGCACCTGGGTTATGGGATTAGCTAAGATGCGTGAAAATCTATGAACTTTTTTATTAATTGATCATGGGTGTTCGGATCCCGTTTACACGTATTTCAACTAATCTTATGGGGTTCTTAAAGTTAATGACCGAGTAAAATCTTTAATGACCCTTATGAAACTTGAACCGGTTTCATTAGGGAGCAAACTAATCGAGCCATCACTTCTGGCAAGATCTGGCAACCATGGCTTTAAAGTGTAAAAAATAATACCTATATCAATAAAAAGACGGTCCATTAATATTGAGGTCTTTATTCGATAAAAAGACTAGAAAAATACTAATTATGTTTAAAGAACCACCTAAAATTTATACATAATATATAGGGTTCCTATTTTAAGTTTTTTTCACTATCACTATATGGAGACACACTTCCAATTTGATATGATTCTATTGTAATATTTCCCATCCAATTAGTGTGACTAATAGTGCTTAAAAAAACACATTAAAATCATTGAACATATAGATAAAATGGTTATGGTATCTCTGTGCCTTGACTCAGGAGTTAGTCTTTGTGAATCTGATCATATTTTATGGTTGAATTTTCTGTTTTATGAGTTATAGAAACCGTATAAGGATTAATTAAGTCTGAACTATAAGATATGGCTTAAGACGTGATACGAGAAAATAAAAACATATTAAAATTTCAAAATACAACGTATAAAATACATGTCAATTGGTAATGATTTGAAAGTGTAGATGAAGTCAAAGAAAATTTGAGGGGGGCAAGTAGTGATTTGTGAAAGACTCAAACCAATAAAAAAAAATGGAAAAGGAGAATAGTAAGTAAGTAAGTAAGTAAGTAAGATGTTCTCTTTCCCTTTTCATTCATATTACTTTTGGTCTTTCTCTCGTTCTCCTCCACATTTTCCTTCCAGCCAATCACAACCCCCCCAACAGGGACAGGGATTGAATAACTAACCCCTCACAGCTTTACTACTTTATCTCCTACAATTCATAATCATTTTATCTATGTCAGATTCTTCGTCTTCTTCCTCCGTCACCACCATGATCATTCCTGCTCCCAAAAGATTGAAACTTTTTTGTAGTGATATCCGCCGCTGCCGGCGCTGCGCTCAGCCGCTGCTACCGGGGCTTCCCGATCACATCGCCCATCTATGTCTATCTAGGCTTCATCCTTCGGTTCTGTTCTCGGTTTGTTTATCTTGGAGAAATTTTATTTATTCTTCCGCATTTCCTCCATTTATGTGTATATATTCTTTGTTGTCATCGTCCATTGATTCCGGCGGTGATACTGCCCACTTCTTCTCCTTCGATCCGATCCAGTCGCAGTGGCTCCGCCTCCCGCCGCCGACGGATCCGCCGCTCCGACTCCTGCTGACTCACCCGTCGTTCCTATCCCGGAGGTTACCGGTTCAGTCTCTGGCGGTAGCCGGCCAGCTCGTGGTTCTGGCCGCCACCACTCACGGCCTTGCCCCGGCCCTCCACCGCCCGCTCGTCTTCAATCCGATGTCGCGGACGTGGCGGTTCGGGCCGCGGCTGTCGGCTCCGCGGCGGTGGTGCGCGGCCGGAACCCTAGGCGGGGCGGTGTATGTGGCCGGCGGGATGGGCGGAAGCTACAGCCTGGAGGTGGCGAAGACGGTGGAGAGATGGGATGTGCGAAACGACGTCGTTGAAAGAGGAGGTTGAGGGATGTGAGGATGAGCAGAGAGGCGATCGAAGCGGTCGGATGGAGAGGGAAGCTGTGGATGGTGAATGTGAAGGGCGGCGCGGCGAAGGAGGGGGCGGTGTACGACGTCGTATTGGACGTTTGGGAGGAGATGCCGGAGGGGATGCTCGGAGGATGGAGGGGTCCGGCGGCGGCGATGACGATGGCGACGGCCGACGGGAGCGAGCGGAAATGCATGGTGGATGAGGAAGGGGATTTTGAGAAGATACGACGAGGATTGCGGCTCGTGGAAAGACGTGGCGGAGGCGGAGGTGCTCAGAGGAGCGGAATACATGGCGGCCGGCGGTGGAAGGGTCGTGGTGGTGAGTGGCGGCGGTGGCATGATCGTGGTGGTGGATGTGGTGGCGTCGCCGCCGCGGATCCTGGGTGGTGCACGCCCGGAGGTACCTTGATGCGGTGGCCGTTCATGTTTTACAGGATGAGCCATTGAGGATTGACCTATTTTTATTCTCTTTTTTCCATACCTTGGCACTGTCACAAATTTCAGAAATGATTTTATTATTATTATTTTGTACAAATTCTCTCCCTAATTTAAAAAATAACAACAATTTTTTATTGGAAAGAGTCAAAGAGGTAAACAACACCCAAAAAAACGAGTTTTGTGCCCAAATAAATTTTTTTTTTAATACCAAGCTAATAAGTCTTGTGAAAATAATGTTGAAACTTCAAACTATTACTTATGTCAGAGAGTTTGTGATTATGGTTTTAACTTCAAGCTTAAAATCGTACTCAACAACTTACGTTTTAACATAAAAAATTTAAAATTGTGGTCAACAAATTTTTAAAACCTTAAAACCTCACCGATTATTGGACATTTTTCAAAAACTTATTAGATTTGTTTTATTGAAAGGTATTATTTTGAGACAAAACTAAAAAAACCTAACAATGACAAAACATAAGCGTCATCCTATCCTAGTTCATAACAATTTTTCTTGCCAACTCTTTCCTTCCATAAAATCTGTTGTGATCGGGATGTTAATGATATAATTGTACATTGATTTTGAACAATTATATTATTTTCCTTATAAATATGTTATAACTTCGCTTCTCGATCTCATGCCAATAACTCTTTAATGACTACAAATAAATTATAAAACTCGTATGCAAGATTCATAAGCCCCTTGTAAGCATTTCATTTCGAGCAAAGAATCTATTATCACTCCATCCAAGTCTTAAGCTACAACCATATTGCAGCTATCGAGAAAAAATATATTTTGTGATCGAGGACAACAAAAAAATATTAAAGGAAAACAAAACTGGTTTTTTTTTAAAATTTTTTTAACTTTTTACTTTTATTTACTTTTAGATGTCACATAGATTCGATCCTAGTAATTTCGTATACCCATTTCATCCTTTTATCACTTCAATCATGTCCTCAAAGGATTGTTTGATTTATTAATAAAATTATGATATAACTAAGGCTAGCTAGAAATTTATGTTAAAATAAGTAAAATGAGTTTGGAATATTCTAAAACGATTTATTTAACATAAATTTACATTTTTCATTTTTTATTTTATCTTAACACTAAAATAAGAAGAACTTCTGATAAATTTGAAGCTTATATAAACTTCAGTTTTTTACCGTTAGATCTAAATTCTTATCACTTTTTGAAATGAGATATATAAAAAAGATATCAAAATATTCCAATCTAATTACCGAAAAGATCTAGCTTATTTCATCCAAACCCACTAAAATTCCTTCTTTATGTTTTTTCAAAATAATAATAAGACAAGGAAATAGAAGTACTTTTTGTTTCTCATATCCATTTATTTTATTTTGGAAAAAGTATGTATGATTATAGATTTGAAAATAAAAATAAAGAATGTATGAAGAAAGGGAAACACATAATTCATAATATATCATAAAAAAATAATTGACTTTCATATATAAATACTATTTTAATTAATTATAGGTACTATCTTAACCATTATAGGTGTGGTCTCCTGAATTCTCAGAGTCGATTGGATCGTCGGGCGTTCTGGAGTTAATTTCCTGGCGAAAGCGGAAATAAAGGCGGCGGTGGTGTTAGTCGCCCCTCGATAGTAAAGTTAGTCTTTTTTTTTAAAACTTGAAACACAGAAGCCGGTAATTAGATTAAGAATCTGCGTCACGCTTGTTTGGTGTGACTTGCTCTTCTTTTATAGAAGGAGAAAGGGGATCCGTTTTTCTTGAAGAGTAGACGATTTCTCCCAATAATGATAGGGGAGGGTGACTCTTATTTAGGAAATGATGACTTATTCTTCCTTTTATGTAATTGTCTTCCGATAGAGTCTTGCTAGGAGTGCTTCTGTCCCAGTAGGCGGGGAGAGTCGAGTTCATGGGAGAGCTTGCGCTTATAATATGAAGAATGAGTTAATGAGCTCATTTGGTGGAGTTGTCGATCGGGAAAGGCTTACACAGGTAAAAAGGCATCGGGATATGAGATACCAGGCGCTGGCGGAGGATTGGTGGGTGTTCTGATAGGCTGGCTTCTGAGCTGTCCTTTAGGGTTCTTAGAATTTTGGTAAATTTGGTTGGGGGTCTTGGGCTTTGGCCCATGGTACCCACAATGCCCCCCTTTTCCTTTTGAGGAGGAAGATCATCCCCGATCGGAAAAAAAAGACGAGCAGTGAGTCGTATTATGAGACAATCTACCATTAATCTTTCTTAATTTTCAACTTAAAAGATTTGTAACTTTTTGGCGCATTAAGATGCTGTTAGATTAAATTAGAGTTGATGCTGAGATTTAGAAGCAGCTATAAAAGGCTAGTAGATTAGTTGTCTCACTGGTTATCCTCATGTCTTCGTCAGAGAAGGATAATTGAATGTTGCTAAGGCCCTGGATTGCGGGATGAAGGATGATCGTGTTCAATCATTTGAACGCGCCTTCTAATCATGGGTTGGACCAGAGATTGTATGGTTTGAGCGGAGTCAGAAATGTCCCGGGGGGCCTTTGGGTGGTTCTAGAACCCAGATGAGTCAGAGGGACACCTATTTGAATCGGGAGGGATCGCTTAACACCTCTCAGGCCTCATCCTCTCAGTTTCCTCTTCTTGCCTCGCGCAGCCATTTACCACTCCTTCTTCTTGGCTTATCGTGACTTCTTTTCGACCATCTCAGTCTTTCCTTCTTTGAGAAAGTCATAGAAGCATCTTTGGATGCCATACTCGCTTGAGTGGCATTGCCCAGCGAGCCATCCTTAGACGGTCGGTTTATGAATCGTGCCTTGGAGTGGAAGATCAGTTAGCACCACAACGGGATGAGCCTGGAAGTATGGGCGGAGCTTGTGGGTGGTTGTCCGGAGGGCCAGGGTAGCTCGTTCGAGGTGGGTATATCTAGTCTCCGCGTTGGTTAAGGATTTGCGACAAAACAGGCCTCTTGACCGTGTCCCCACATTCTTTAAGCAGGCACCACTTCTTGCTATATGTCGGAGGCGGTAGGTAGAGATAGAGTGTGTCGTAGGAAACACGGGATACAAAGGGAATCGGGGCTCTACCGGGTATTGCTTGATTGCTAGAAGATGCGTGCTTTCCTCATTCCATTCGCCCAGGTTGGCTCCCCTCGGGTGATGAAGAAGGGTTTTAAGCGGTGCAATGAACAGAAATAAGAAAGCGCTAGAGAGAGACTGACCAGGCCGGTCGGTTCTTTGAATCCTTTCTTGGGTTGGGTTTGGCGATTATGAGATGATGGCCTTAAGTTGCACGGGATTAGCCTCTATTCCTCTTTGGGGTTACCATAAAGCGAGAATCGATCGACGTGACCGAGAAGGCAGCACATTTTAGGGTTCGGTTCATACCATATTCTTTGAGGTCGAATGCATTGAAGATGAGCGACATGATCAGGTATTGCTTGGATTTTACTAGCATATCATCGATGTAGACTTCCATTGTGTTCAGAAGTAGCAGTCGAGAGCATCTTAAATCACTGACAGCCTTTGATAGGTGGCTCACGCATTTCAAAGCGAAATACGTTATAGCAATGGGAGTCCATGGGGTATGATGAAGATGTTTTTTTCGCATCCAGAGTGCATGAGGATGCAGTGGTATCACGGCGCCGGGAATGATAGCATGTTGTGCCACTGGCAGGAGCATCCGCAATCCCCGTCATGCGAGAGCGGGAGGAAGGTATCTTTGGACGGGCGTCGTTGGTCATGTAATCTACACATACTCTCAATTTGTTTCCCTTCTTTGGAACAACCACCACGTTGGCCAGCCATTCAGGGTCTTTAACTACTTTGATAAATCCATTATGCAGAAGATTATCAACCTCGGTTTGGATGACCGAGTGGCGATTTGGGTGAAAGCGTCTCATTCTTTGTCTGTGGAAGCTTGGCGGATGGGCGCGTTTAGTAGAGTGTGAAGGCATGCGTGGGTGATTCGATCATATTTGTGAGTCAGCAAATACATCGACATTTAATTGTATCACTTGGCATAGTGGGCCTTCTCCCCCTCGGACATGAGGGTACTAACATATATGCATCTATCTGGTCCGTCAAGGGGTGTGGTTACCAAGGGATCAACTGCCAATGGCTCTCTGTCTCCCAAGGCGGATCAAGCAGATGGCTGTGATTGCTATTGTTGATGTTGGCCCTCAAGGGGTGGCTCACTAGAGCATTCCTCCTGTTCGCGTCCTTGCATTGAGAGTTGATAGCATTGTCGTCGCGTAGCGGCTTCCACTTAGGTTGACTTGCCGGACTCGGGTTAGGTAGGCGATTGTTTACAGTGGTATGTGGATGATGCGCTTTCATGGCATGTAGCGAGTACCGACCCGAATAACGTGTATGGCTTGAGGAGTCTTCATAACTGGAGAAACGTACTTGCTAAGTTACGGACTTTGCCTTGTGAGAAGGTGATGTCCCCATGACGATTAATGGTAGCTCCATTGAAACATGACAAAACTCTGCCTGCGGAACAAAGATGATCAATCGGGACTCTCATCTGCTTAAAGGTTGGGAGATGGAGCAAATCGACCCCCTTTGCTAAGATGAAATGAAGAGCACTTGTGCACATCGATATTGATAATACATGCGGTCGATTTATGAGTGTGTCGTAATGTGGTGTGATGACGCATTAGCCAGGGTTAATAGGGGAAAGGATATGGGGTCGATCCAGCTAGGCGAACCTCTGTGATATCCTCGGGTATTGACCGGTGTTACTTTGTGGCTGTAGGCGCGCGCAGCATTCTTCTCCATTGTTCTTGGATTAATATTAATTGTCGATCGGTCCCCGTTATAAATTTGATGGTCGTAGGGGTCTGAAGCATGTTCGGGTGTCGCAAGGCCACAATCGGCTGTAGGGCTTGGCTTATTGCCCAGCGAGGTTGGCTCCCGTAAGTATCGTCTGAGGTGCCCGGCCCGAATAAGCTTTTCTACTAGAAATTTGAGGCTCTGGCAGTGATTGGTCTCGTGGTCATGGTCCCTGTGATAATCGCATCGCAAGGATCTATTGCGCTGGTCCAGACCTGCCCTCATAGGTGGGGGCCACTTGAAGTCGGGGAGGTCCCAAATGATGGGCAGGAGCCGGTCATAGGCGATGTTAGGAAGCGATGGCCCGGGGGGATCTTTCTTCTTCGGATTACTCGTCGGGGCTTCGGCCTTGCTTTGCGTGCTTTATGTTTGGACGGGCCCATGCGGTCGGCTTGCCTCACAGGTGGTTATCATGACTGGTTTGCGACGGCCGGATGTTATCCTCGGCGTGAAATTTATCAGCCCGATCGATTACAATTCCTCCATAGTTCTTGGCGAGGTCGGGGATAAAGATTAGAAACGGGGTGGTCGGCCCCAAGCTATTACGGTTTTGCGAAGAGCGCATCCCATACGTAGACATCAATCTCTTTGGATCGCTTGTAATCGAGGCCTGTGCTTGAAGTCCTTGATGGACTCGTCTTCACGTTTAAGGATGGACTAGAGGGAGCTGATGTTCCCTTTTGTCCTATGAGCCTGAATACTAAGAGACGAGCTGACCCACGGTTCTTAGAATGTGTTTAAATGATTCTCGGGAGCTTGTGAAACTAGGCTAAAGCAGGGCCATTGAGGCTGGCCAGGAACACCATACACAGGAGTCGGTCTTCCCCGACGTTGAGGATCATCGCTTGGTTGAAATGCAACATGTGATCGTATGGGTCGGAAGAACAGTCGTACATGGCGAAGGGTGGTATGGAGAAGCCGCGAGGAGGATCGTAATCCAAGATATGCTTCCAAGGGGAGTGGAGAGCATGTCCTGTGATCCCCGGAAGGCGGAGGAAAAAATCATTTGCGGAGCGGGGGCGGCCCCGAAGGGCGGGTACATGGATGGTATTGGCGAGAAGCCTAGCCTAGTCGGCTTATCTTGGTGAAATTTGGCGTGAGGGTGGATTGATCCCCTGTGGGTTCTCTCCACGCCGGCGCCTCTGACAGCGATGGGACCGGTTAGATCGGCGAGGTGCCCTTTTTCTAGATTGGGCTGCCGCGGCGTTCGGGGATGTTGAACGGCGCGGGAGGCGAGGGCGCCAGGATAGCTAGATCTCATCCGCCGATGGGTCGATGTCGTCTGGCCTTGGCCGACCTCTTTGCCTTTCTTGGGACGGGAAGGAGGAAATGGGCGTTGGAGTTCCGCGATTGCCGGCGCCTCCCGATCGGGTTCGCAGTGCTCATTTCCTCCCATGTCCTATTCACTTTGTTCATACCATCGACCATCTCTTGGGCACGCTCCTCTTGTTTTGCTTCCATCTCTTGGCGCCAGAGGAGGAACTGGTCTTTAGGGGCTAGGTTCGCTAGATTGCTAGTCATGGCGGTGAGTTCTGGCAGTCTGACGGGATGTTTGGGAATAGCCAAAGCTTTGGAGATTGGGAAGTCACCTGGGAGTGGGTGTACCCAAGTTCTCGCGTACTGCCTCTGAGATTTCTTGCTCGGCATGTCGCGGTGGCGCGGTGTGGTCTCTGAATTCTCGGTGATGCGTCGTCGGAACATTCAGGTTGGCTCACAGCACGCAAAACAAATAAGAAGGCGGCCGGTGGTGTTCGCGGTCGCCTCTCCGATGGCAAAGTTAGTCTTTTTTTTTTTAAGACTTAGAGCTTAGAGCAGCAGTAATCTTGATTAAGAACCTCGTACCTTGTTTGGTGTGACTTGCTCCTCTTTTATAGAAAGAGAAAGGGGATCCATTTTTCTTGGAGAGTAGATGATTTCTTCCCATAATGATAGGGGAAGGTGGCTCTTATTTCAGAAAGGATGACTTAATCTTCCTTTTACGTAACTGTCTTACCGATAGAGCTGCTGCTAAGAGTGCTTTCCTATTCTATTAGAGGCGGGGAGGTTGGTTCATGGGAGAACTTGCACTTATAATATGAAGAGCCGGTTGGTAGCTTCGTTTGGTGGAGTTATCAATCGGGAAGAAAACTATTTGGACTAAAAAGCGTTAGGACTCTATGGGAGATCTTTTAGTATTTGGCATGGAAGTTGGGCGTTTCAGGTGGGATTGAGCAAGGCAATATTTAGGTTCTTGGGCTAAACAGGTTGGTAGAAGTCTTGAGCTTTATTTATTAGTCATGTGGAGTACCTATCTTAACCAATCATTTAAGGTAATATATATAGTTAGTTAAGAGAGTAACCCAAAGGATTAAATTAATATTAAGATTGTAACTTTATTTAAAATCTTATTTGGGTTGCCTTGAGATTGAAGGATCCTATTTTGGAAGGGCACGTGTACATTAGGGTATAGGATACCTTACCAAATATTTCCATTCTCGATTAATTTCTAAAATTCGACCGTTCATAGATAGATTTTTTTTCTCTCTTGGGAAGCTAATAGGAAGAATATGACACACGTTAGTGTACTTTGGCTTTCAATTTTGGCTAAAGCTAACTAATTTCCGTGTTTGGGAGGCATAGTTTATGATACGTAACACCACCATCGCCATAACTTTTTTTTTAGATTTTAGATTTTCTTTTAATTTCCCTCACCCCAAAGGGCATAGTTTATGATAAGTAACACCACCATCATATACTTTTTTTAGATTTTTAGATTTTCTCTTAATTTCCCTCACCCCAAAAACAGAAAGCGATATAAAACTAAAATTTCAACTTCTTGCCTTAACATTTGAATAGTAGAAGTGAATATTATCCTCATCACATGAATTGTTTTAAATTTACAAAAAATTAACAAAAATATATTATTGCTTCTAAATATGGGGGTTAATGAAATCAAAGTCTTTCTTTTAGTAGTTTGGAATGATGTTTGTAAACCCAAGAGTTTTAGAAAAGGCCTAAGAACAATGATGTTTAATAAACAATGAAATCAAAGTCTTTCTTTAGTAGCTGGAATGATGTTTGTAAACCTAAGTCTGAAAAATACCTAAAAAAAACAATGATGTTTAATAAAGCTTCAATAGCTAAATTAGGTTGGAGAATTCTCAAGTCTAAAGGATGTTTGATTTCCGTTTAAGAAATCAAATTTGAAAAAATATTTCAACTTAATCTCATCAATAATATAGAAGTTTTCATCATTGCATTCATATTCATGCACTATCTATCTAACTGTGTTCTCAAGTCTCTAATGGGCCGGTTCGAAGGAGATGAGGCTCGTATTACATAGGCGAACCGAACCTTGAACCAGTTGATCGGGGACTTCAAATAATAATAAACAAGTAGAATCCATATTGGAGGAGAGATTTAAACCCCCTTCCTTTCTCATGCTTAAATTGTGGTTTATCAACCAATGAAATCTCTATTATTTTATATAATGAACTTTTATACATACATATACATCTCTCTCTCTCTCTCTCTCTCTCTCTCTCTCTCTATATATATATATATATATATATATATATATATATATATATTATAATAAATTAGATTATTAAAATTAAATATAACATGAGATTAGGGAACGACCTGAAGGCCCACAGTTAGGTTAACCTAAATATAAATAAAACCACAGTCCAGCCCTTCCAAAAAACGAGCCCAAGCCTGGCAGAGGAGGCGCAGCAATGGGCCGTGGCGGGACGAAGCCCTAACCAAGATGTTTAGAACTTTCTAAGCAATAGAGACAAGTATTGTTAAGATTTGAACAGCAACAATACAATAAAACTTTCAAGGAAAATGCATTAAGTGTGCTTCAGTTGCTCAAAACAAACCAAACTAATAGGGTTTTATGGTTTATAGTTGACCTCGTATTTTCAAATTGAAACCAGCCCATCTCACAGATACCATAAAACAAAAAACATAAAACATACTCAGCTCATCAACGTCCGAAGAACACACAATAAAACATATTAATTTAGGTCAAAGCGATCCCTTCCTTCCATCAGACTGAAGATTGTTTAGTTTCCAGGGTGTAGGAAGAACCTTCTTCACCTGCTGATGAGTTCCAGTTCTCTAGTTGGAAGCGTTTCATCTCATCATAAGCCCAGTCGAGACCTGAACAGTAATGGAGGGGTGGGTTGAACCTGGTATCGTTCATGTCGGCTGGGAGGAACGCCCCGTTCTCTATCAGGAATTTGATGGCCTCCTTGTTTCTTTCTTTAGCTGCACTGTGAAGCGGGGTCCCTACAAGTGTGTGAAAAGAACAACAAACCGTGAGATGATGCAGGGACGTGGGTTTTAAAACCGATCAGTGATAGGTAAGGCAATTTGACCTTTATGATCGATTTAATCAGTTTGACCATGGTTCAGGCCCTAAACCGTTAACAAGTAACTTTACTGTTCAGTCACCGCTTTGGTTTTTAAAACATTACTTTACAAAGTATTTTAAAAACCGGATCGAACTGGTCGGACCGTCGATCGGTGACCTTTCCAAATTTAATATGATTCCACCACGGTTTAACCCCTAAACCGTAAACTTTCCGATTCAATCACCGATCCGGTTTTTAAAACATTGATTTACGAAATGTTTTAAAAACCAGACAGCTTCGTCGGTTAGACCGTCCAACCAATGTATTTCAATCCCGATTTAATCCGGTTCGCCCGCGGTTTAACCATTGATTCGGTCCCTAACTTTTTTCGGTTCAATCACCCATCCAGTTTTTAAAACATTATGTTTCCTGTCCCTTCCACCTGAAAGAGGTAAAGATACTTACAACCACAAGCACCCTTAGTTCTGGCATCAATATTAGCACGGTCGAACGAATAGTCCATGACTTTGAGATGCCCACCCTGAGAAGCAAGGTGAAGGGGGGTCAACCCCATCGATTTGGGGCCCCATGCTGCCACATTTACATCCATTCCTTCATCAAGAAGTCGCCTCACCTGCCAAGAGGGAAAGAAAAGAAGCCCAAGTCACTAAACAGTACTAACAGGGTAAAGGAGACATAGATATTAGGTTGGATTAATTTAGTAGTATGGACTAAACATAATCATACTACGATTTTAATTATACATGTTAACCATGGCCACTCATGGGATGGTTTAAGCAAGTACTAGGCACCAAATAAGGGAGACACAACCAGTATTAGCAACTTAAAAACTTATCCACTACATGCTTTAAAAATCTCAACACAGTGGCCAAAAAACCACAGCAAAGACAACTAGCCTTGTAGTTTTATCCTAACAGAAATCAGCCAACACAACAAATACTTCCTTATCATACAAAGGAATCACCACACTCCTAGAATGGACTTGAACCAAGAAATTAGTACTTCTATCCCCATCTGTAAAACATTTTTTTCTTGATTTCTACCTACATATGGTTTCTTCAACAAAGAGGACTACATCTATTTTTTTCTCAAGGCCTCAAATTATTTATTTATTTATTTATTTTTTGGTTTTAATATTTTCAATCTGCTTTTATTCCAAATTTTTAGATTTATGAACCCCTAACATTACAATCACTCCGCAAGTTCCTCACAAGGTTAATAAGTACACAAATTTGTCCCCGTTCGGACTCGAACCCGGGTCCCCCCTCCCTCCTATGCCCACCCCCTGGCCCTTAACTAATAACCTTTGAGTTAGGCCTCGTTGGCCTTCAAGTTGCATAATTTCAAATATGAAAAGAAGAGTTAACCCTCATCATAGGTCCCTCATCATTCCTCCATTGTCTAAAACAATGGGAGTGTGATCAAAGACTGGTTTTAATAAGACGCTTGGAATCACTCGGAAATCATCATCCTACTCTTCCAATACTAGCAAGTGATCCAACATTGAAGAAGACTAGCTATTCAAGCTGCAGCACAAAATGTAGGGCCCTCTAGTTAGGGTAAAATCTCACAAATTCAGTTCCTCAATGGTTTTTGAAAATAGCCCCGTATCTGAAGGCATCTTTAGGTGGTTCCCCAGAAATCCAATGACATTGAAGTCCCCTCCTTCGCATCATGGTCATCCCAAAGACTTCTTACATCACCCATCTCTGCCCAAAGTCTCTTCACAGTATTTGAATTGACATAATATACAAAAACTCTAATTTCCATATCAATCAATTCAAGCATTCTATATCCAAACACTCAACGCTCAATTCACCTGTTCCCCATTCAAAAAATATTCCTGACAAAATCCCACAAACTCGATCCTCTACCTTAGGAACCACCACATACAGCCCAAACTTCACCAGCAGCCTCTCCACCTTCTCCACCACCCCAGTCATTATAAAATCTAGCAAAAGAAGGATCCCAACCCTCTCCACAGTTACAGCCACTCCAGCAATCTCTCACCCAAGCCTCCTTAGAGTCTTCTAATCCATACAAAGAAGGAAAAGCAATCCTCAAAGGTGTGTCCCCACACCACACACCCTTCCAAAATGTCACCCTCAATAACCCATTCCCAACCATGGAAGCCTACCGACAAAAGACCACCACCTCCTAATTGCCTTCCACACCCTCAACCCATTCCTTCACTGTAGTTTTTTTTATAAGTAACGAATTTCCTAAACTGTATAGAAAAGGATGTATCAAGCAATATATAATGTTAAACGTGTACTCCCAAGAATTCAAACTTGTAGGATTTGGGTTTAATATGAACAGGCTTCTAACACCCTCCCTCCACACTTGTGCAGCTCTATACCTACAAGTAGAGTGTCAAAGAAATCAAACTTCAAATCAATGAATGGGAAATAAATTACAAACAAGTGGGTTCGAACCCATGAACTCCTGTAAGCCAACCAAAAGACTCAAGAATCTTAGTGTTAAGCGACCTTTCCTAAAAACCCCAACTTGTAGGATTTGGGTTCAATATGAATTTCGTAACTACAACATATAACAACCAACTAATCACTCTTTTAGACAAATTAAAGAAGATAACAGAGACAATAACAATTCAATACCAATATCGTAAACCTATATTCTTTATACTACTCAATCCAAAAGAAATACTGCGAAGTATCAATTCTAACACCAGGAACCCATATCCGTTATATAATAATCAGAATTTTCGGAAAAAAAAAACATTAGAAATTCAATGAAAAATACCAAGCCCCTAATCCTTTTTTATAATATTACAAAAATCCAGACAGCGAAAGGGGAAAAATCAACACCAAATGCCAAGAACCTACACTTTTTAGAGAATCTCAACCCGCAGAACAACACAAATCAAGCAGAAAAATCCAAACAATAAAATTACACCTCGTTGAGATCCCCTTTCCGAGCACCAACATGCAGCAGAGTCCACCCCCGGTCGTCCCCGCCCACCGTCCCCCTAAACGAGCGCTTCCTCGACAGGTTCCGGCGAAGGGAATCCAGCTTCTTTTCAACCATCCCTCGCTCTACCAAAACCCCCAATTTCCAACACACAGGCAACCTACTACTAACACCACAACAAGAAGTTGCTGAGGAAACAAAGCCAATGTTTCAGATTGAATTAGGATCGATTGCCGCGAGATGGTTATGATAAAGAAAATTAAAAATAAAATAAAAAAATAAAATCTGGGAAAAGATGGCGATGAAAAGGGAGGCAATTGGGTTAGCATCGATTAGCGGAGGAGGAGTGATTGGCGATACAGTACGGCTCGAAGGGATTCAAACCAGGGCCGAAGACACGGAGATTGTGGACGATCGATAGTGGGAACGTGAAAAAGATTATCATAATTTGCAGAGTTGAACACTTGAAAGAGATGGAATTGGGATTTTGGTGCGAGAGGAAGACGATAACACTCCGCCCCTATATATATACGAGGAGCGATGAAGGGTTCTTATTTTGTTTAATTTTCCCTTTTTTTCCCCTTTTTTCTTTATTTTCTATACTTTTATTTCTTTTTTTTTATTACACTTTAATTTCATGAAGAAGTAATTATCATTATTAAGACTGGAACTTATGATTCGGCCCTTTTTATGCTTTGTGTCTATTTGAAACATTAAGTGGTATACCACTTTTAAGCATGAAATATATATATTTTTTAAATACAAATTTTATTAATTCAAAATAGTATTTTATCCTGTGTGTGACAGCATGTCAGGTGGAGTAAAAAATATTAAAGATCTGTGTCTCAAGAAATTAATAAGCTATTTAACATAATTACTTGATACAAATCTTATATATTTGAAATTAATGATAAGCATAATTCGTAAAAATTTCCAGATTATCTGATATTATGATAATCATAATTTGAATCGATGTTTCTATCTAATCAAGTATGTTTTACAGTTTGAATCGCCTAAAACACTGGTACTCGTTGTAACAAGCTGATTATAGGCAACATAGACAACACACATCTATAAAACAATGACGAAATCATTAAAAACAAAATAACACAAAGATCTATGTCTTTCAACTATGAGTATGTTGTCAACTTAGCCCTCTAACTAATTATTTTTGTCGTTTTTACTTATGTGGTATTTAAAAGTAATAATTTTTGATATTATTTTTCATATGAAAGAGGAAATAAATGTTTAAATTTATTTAATATAATTTCTAACAAAATATTTAAAAGCTGAGAATATGTTTTTAGGGCATGTTTTTAAAGCTTGTTTTTCGTTTTCAAAAAAATGAGAAAAAAGAAAACAAGAATAATACATTTGGTTCTCAGTATTTTATTTTATTTTATTTTTACTAATATTAAAAATATAAAAAATACTAAATTTAGATAATAAGAATAACTTTAATTAGTTTCACCTTGTTATTGGGATAATCAGTGATTGATTCATTATCCATCATCCTTCTATACTTAATATCTAGTTTTTTTTGACAATTTTTTCAAAATGATATATATTTCTGTTAAATAACAATCTAATACCTTTCTTTTTAATAATAATATAAGCTAGTGTCGTGCTCCAATCGTAATTGAGTGATTACGGGTTTTAACTTTAAAGCTTAAAAGCAATAGTATTATTCTGATTTTAAGCAAAAAAAATTAAAGCTACATGTATAGATTATGGTTTTAAGCACCCAAAAATTTAAAACCGATAATTATAAGGGCACATTATTTTGGACATTTTTTAAAAAACGTATCATTTTGGGAAAAAACTCGATTTTTTCAATCAAGTAAGAGCCCAATAGACAATAGTTAGAGAACAGTGTCGGCCCAGTTTGCTTCCAATATCACTTCCAGTTGCCGGACTGACGTCGGGTGTTGAACACCGATTCTGGTTTGTTTTCCAGATCTCCATTTCCACCAAATCGCATTCAATCGTTTTTTTTCGATCTGTTGTCTGGAATCGGAGATCGAGGTATCGCCCAAATCTCTATTCCAAATTGGATGGGTTAAAGAGCAATTGGATGCTGCCTGAGAAGAAAATGAAAGAAAGTTTTGAATATGAAATTTGGACTCTGGTCTAGTTGATCAGTTTCTTTTTTTTTGGATTTTTTGGATTGTTATTAGCTTGAAAGTGAGAGAAATAACATTGGAAACAAGATATGGATATTCTTTTCTTTTTCTTTCGTTTTATCGGTAAACAAACGAGGGGCTCGGATTTTGGCCTTGAGTGCTTTATAACTTTTTGGAATGCGGTTGCTATAGGTTCTCAATTGTAGTGTTTTCTTTGATTACATGTGGAACTACTGAAGATTTTGATTAGAGCTCAGAATTAAATTTTTACATTAGACTGATTGTCTTTACTATTTGGGATTTCCCGGAAAAAACACATTTAGTATAGAATCTTCAGGTGCGAAATTTTCACCACTGAGGATTCTGGAATGCAGAAAAGTGTCATTTTAGTTCAAAGTCGCACTGAATATTTGTCTCATGGCTTAAAGCAGAATTTGAAAGATCATAAAGGCTCGACAATATTGTCTTCTTTTATTGCTCAGTTCCCAGTATGCACAGAGAGTGCTAGGGTTTCTCTTTGAATTCTTCGAATTTTCCAATGCTATTGCCAAAACATTTGGACTTCTCTTTTTCCTTGAAGCAAAAGATAGAGATGATTTAGGAATGAAAAGTGTAGTTTAGTTCAAGTCCCCCCAGGTCATGAGGTTTCGGTCATTAAGCAGGGGCTCCTTAGGATTAGTCGAGGTGCGCGTAAAGTTAGCAGAGCATCCGCGGTTATCAAAAAAAAAAAAAAAGGAATGAAAAGTTTAGTTTCATGTTTTTGCTCCAATTTTCTTGGAACCCAGGTGATCACTAGTAAGTGGGTAATTGAGGCAAATTTGGAGAAATAAGATCAGATAGTGTGCATGAGGTGAAAGAGGCTTTGGGAGTGGGTTTTGTGGAAAGACCTCAGAAGGGAGTGATGATATCAGTCTCAGAACCCTAACCTAAGTTGGAAATGGGTTGAAGACCATATTTGTGGAGATAGGTGGGTGGGGGAGTGTTCTTTTGAAAGAGATTTATGTTAATCCATTTTGGAATTGCCTTTGCCAAAGATATGAGAAAAAGATGTAGGGAGCCAAAAACACAGCACAACATATGGTGGGTGGACAACAGGCGTCCAAAGCCGATGTAGAAAATTAAAAGGGCACAAAAAAAACCTTGCCAGACTAACCAATCCAAAAACTATATGTTTAAATAACTAATGAAATTTTTATAAAAATGTTGTTTAAATTTATCTATTATAACTGATAAATAATGAAAATGTTAACTTATTATGCGTTTTTAAGGTGCATTAATTAGATTTGGAATCTGAAAGAGAATAATTGATATAATAAGGGTATCTCTCCTTGGGTGCCTACTTTTCTTTTGCTCAACTCACTCACTCATTGGCTTTGGTTTCTATTTTATATTACATAGCGGATGGCTCTCTGTATAAATATAACAAACTATATTTAGCTTGGAATTATTGCTTGTCTTTTATTTGCTAGACTATTTTTTTGAGGAATATGTATTTTAGTTGTGCTTTAATTATTGTCTCTTTGATTTATTTTTTTGGTTGTAAATTTTGTATTATGATGGCTGTGGTTCTCTATTGTACATGGCAAACATCTAGTTGTATATGATCCTTCAGAGTCTGTAGTTCTTTGGGCTGGGGGTCATTCTCTTTAGTCCTATTAGTTATAGGTCAAGGAAGATCATACTCTAATGTATTTTTGTACCGAGTTGCTGTTTTTATTTTGACATTTTAATCACAATGGTGCATGTTCATGCATCAGTCAACTTAATAATTTTATTGTGATTTTTGCATATCCAAATTGCAAACATAATACATAATTTATAAATTTGCAGACAGTATTGTTGGTGGGAAAATGAATTTTTTGATGCGGCCTTCCCATACTGCACATGTAGATGAGCGACCTGTTCATGAAATTTCGAAGGGTGCACAAAACATTCGGCAAAACCTTCTTCAACTTTGGAGGGACTTATTGCTGAAGAATCATTTTCAAATTATGGTATGGATAAAAGTTAGGAGGTAAGAAAATGGCAGTATTGTTGCAGATCTAAGTCCAAAAAGAGACTCTCTTGTCCAGGAAAACCTATCAGATGTTACTGAAGAAGAAGGATGGATAACTATTCCATACAGTATTCCCTCACTATTTCAGTTTTCTAATTTACGTCGACTTATCTAGCACCATGATTGTTCAACTGCACAAACACATAGTCATGCATGGGTATACAGTACTCACAAATATGTATCTGCATTGGAGCGTGTTTTAAGAAGCTTTAGTTTGGCTTATAAGTAGGCAGAGATTTATTTGTTATACTAAATACTTGACCTGCTGGTTCTGCCTTCTTGTTATTGTGAAAATTGAGCTTCAAATATGAACAGAATCCTTCTTTGTTTCTGTATTCTATGTTACTATGTGCTATACTGTAACATCTGTTTTAGAACTTAAGCTTGAGTCTAATTGTCATGCTGGCATTCCTGTCTCTCTGTCAAGTCAAAGAGATGCAAATATACTAATTATATCTCGTCATTGTCATAGTATACTAAATAGACTACCTATCAAAAAAAAAAAAAAACAAAGAAGAAAATAGTATGAATTAGGCTGTCATTGATTGGTTGGGTATATATATATATATATATATATATATATATATATATATATATATATATATATATATATATATATATTTGATCCCGATACATATATGTATGCATGTATAGATTTGTAAATGTATATTTTTTGATCGATGCATATATGTATATAATGTACATATCATTTTGTTTTCCCCTTTTTTGGCACTTTATAAGCAGCCATTTTGTACATCATGTGCACCTCAAGGTGCCCTTTTTAGTGCTTTTCATTCAATTGCTTCTATAAAAGGGTATACTGATTAGACTGAAAAATATTCAAAGGACTTCTCCACCTCTAGCTTTGGTCAATAAGCCTCATGTGATGAATTAGTGCATGGCTTGCTTGAAAAATATAAAGGCTTACACTTAAAAAACCTTTTGATTGATAACAAGGTTCTGTTAAGAATGGTCTCTCCTTGGAGATTTAGGAGTGAAAGAAGATCCTCTTGGGAAAAGGATAATTGTGGAAAAGTGTAGGTAAGAGCGATGGAGGGTGGTCCACAAAAGAAGAGAGAGAGAGAGAGAGAGGGGGTATGGAAGGCAATAAAAGGAGTGGAGTGAGAGCTTTCAAAGATAAAACAAGATTTAAGGTTACTTATCAAAAAAAAAACAAGATTTAAGGTTGCCTTATCAAAAAAAAAAAAACAAGATTTAATGTTGCCTTCGGGAATATGGTGAAGTTTTGGAAAGATAAGTGGTTTGGGGATACATACACCTTTGAGGGGGTTCTTTTCTGAATCTTTATTCAATAACTTCTTAATAGATGTTTGGGTAGTGGATTTTTGGGATGATGGTAGTTGGGGTTCTAGGTATATTAGGCAAGGCGAATGATTGAGAGTTGGAGTAGGTATGGATCTTCTTGGGAGGTTGCATGATCACTCTATATCCTTAGGTATTGATGATACAATGGTGTAGTTGGAGACAAAGAACTATAATTTTTCAGGTAAGTCTCTCTACTCTTTGGTTAGTATGAGAGTGGATCTGTTCCCTTAAGGTACTCATGGGTTCTTGTACAAGGTAGTTCCTTGGCCGAGTATCCTGGGCTTAGATATTGACTCAGAAGGAGAGAGGTTGGAGGATGCCTAATAGATGCTATATGTGCAAGTAGGAAGAAATGTGCAATCATGTTCTTCTTTAGTGTACAAAAAGCTTGAACAGTAGTAGTTTGTTTTTTGGTCTATTTGATGCAATTGATGATGCACACTTTAATGATAGGGATGCATTTAAGTTGGTGTGATTCCTTTGTTGTAAAAAGTTTGGAAAGTTGCTCCTTTATGCCTATTTTGGATCATTTGGATGGAGAGGAATGGGGGAGTCTTTGTAAATTGTAAAAACTTGGACCAAACATTTGAAATTTTTTTTGGTATCCTTTATGAGATTGAGTTAGAATATATGTAGGGATCGTTCTTTGTCATTGTTAGATTTTGTGAACCATTTGGCTTCCCATGGGGTGTTGTTTCTGGTTTTTGTGTGTTCATCCCTTTTTGCCCTTTAATATGGTCAAGTTATTCTTCAAACTTTGATGAACCGACCTCTATAGTCCATCCTATTGAGACACTCATGAAATTTTAGTAGCAGAGTCCACCTATATCCTCATATTGGAGGGACTTAAGGTCTTCAAAGTGCTAAACTATTTGCCTTTATAGCTTAGACTTGCTAGTTTATAGAAAAGGCTTTAAAAAGGGTACTGTGTTGATTTCCAAATGCAACTTTAATCATTATCTAAACCATAATTACCCCAAAATTCTTAATTCAACTTAAAACAACTTGTTGGAGGGTGTGAAGCATGATATTCATATTACACCAAAATCCTACAAGCTTGAGATTTTAGGAGAGTTGGTTGTTTACCATGGTAGCAGAGCTTGGTTTGGCAGAAGGTCTTGGGTTCGAGTCACCTCTTTGCAATTTGAATATTTGATCCCCATTTGTGTATTTGAAAATTTATGTTGTACTCCATTTGATTTATTTGACTCTCCTCGTGCGGGTATGGGGCATCATGTGAGGGAGGGTGTGAAGCATGATATTCATATTAAACCAAAATCCTACAAGTTTGAACTTTTAGGAGAGTTGGTTGTTTAACAGAGGGGATTCCATCTTGATGCCATTCTAAATCAAATTTCTTAAACCAGATCCCTTATAGAATGCAAAAAGGAGTGCCCATGAAGTTACTAGGTGTGCTTTGTAGAGGAAGCATAGACTATACCATGTCAGAATCTTCTCAGCTAGCCTCCTTGTATCCTTGAAAATCATGACATTCTTCTCCCTGGAATTATTCAAATCCAATAAGAGCAGCCTTACGTCAAGCAACCTGCCTTAGAGATAATCCTAGAACTGCTGGAGAAGATAGTTGTGATTCCCAGTTTTAAAAAGTGCATTTAGATGCCCTGTATCAAAGCACAATCACTCCCTAGTTATAATGTCTTGTGAGACATGGGCTTGTGTAGAGGAGGGTCTTCTCGACTTTACATGCTCTGATTGTAGAAATTAATAACATTTGACTTCACCTCTTTACTCTTCCCTTTGAACAATATTAGTTTTGGAAATTTATAATTGTATATCAATTATTTTCTAAACTGTTTGAAAGGTCTTTTATTGAATGCTTATTTGAAAGGTTTGAATCTTAATTGTTTCTATTTTAACATCCGAAACTATAATTTTTTCTTTTTTTTTTTCCTAGATCTATTATGTTGAATATTCGGAAATTTTCAATATTCATCAATAACTCTCTACCTATGTTCATAAATTTCTAATTTTTTTAATATTGAAAATTGAATAAATTAATCCTAATCTAGAATGAGATCACTTCCAAAAAATATCTAAACAAAGTTAAAATAATTAAATAGTTATATTTTTATTTGGAAAATCTAATATTTAGACCCTAAACCTCCAAGTCTGCAACCTTATGTTCCCCTGTGTGTTTGGATCTCTCTGCAAAAGGTTTTTGTATGGAGAAGTTAGAAAAATCTAATTTATATATAGGACTATTAAATGCAAAAAGACCTTTCTATCCTTATTAAAGTTCCAATTTATGGTTTTACCATTAACAATAAATTTGGGCATTATCCATGTACTAGGCACCCAGATAAAGTCAAGTTAAACTTCCATTCTTTTGTTGAATACATTATGGCATTCTTACCAAATATAAGATATCTAGACATAAGTTTATGATCTGAACATGACATCTTTTTTTTTTCTGGCTGGAGAAGGTCATGAATGGTAAGAATATTTTTAGTATGTCGTTCTTCTGCATCCTTCTTACTAGTGTCATGTTGTTTGTCAATTGTTGTGCAATATTTCTTTTAATTAATAGTTTGCCTTTATATTTCTAAATTTTGTCCTCCTTTATCTACTTGATGAATTTTGCTTTATTTTATTTTGTGATTTGTATTTGAGACAACATTTTTCTAAAGTTTTTTCTTAGCTTGTGTGTTGTATTTAATGTGCTAAGAGAGAAAGTTTATGTAGTCACTGTGATATTCTTTTTGGTTTATATGTTCTTATAGAGGGACTTCCAGATAATTGGAGAGATGCACCAGACATATGTTCCTTTCGCTCTCTAGATCGCTCCTTTGTTTTTCCTGGTAGCTGTACCTTTCCTGAAACTCTTTTTGTCTTTCAGTTTTGACTTGAACCATTGGTTTCTGATTTGAAGGGTACTGTACTTGTTCTGTGGGACCTGACCTCTATTTATATTCCAGGTGAACAAGTTCATATACTGGCATGTCTGTCATCCTCTAAGCAGGACATGGAAATTATAACTCCATTTAAGGTTGCTGCCATGATGAGTAAAAATGGGATAGGGCAAAGCACAAAGAATCGAAGTGGAGAGATTGGAGATGCAAGCAATTCGACTGAGGGAAAAGTGGAAGTGAATCATGTTGGTGAAGATACTTGTCAGAATGGTGAAAACCTGTTAAAAGAGAGTCTTGATTCTCAAAAGGATATTTCTGCTAGTGAATCTCTTCTTAGAATGGAAGAACACAAAAGACAAACTGAAATACTCTTGCAAAAATTTAAGTCGTCTCATTTTTTTGTTCAAATTGCTGAGTCAGGTTCGCCTCTCTGGTCAAAGAAAGGTGCAAAAACCAGAAAGACCACAAAAGGCCCGACTCCTCTTTCTGCTGTTGTTGATAGAGGAAATTTTAATGCCAATGTCTCTGGTGGAGCAGCAAGAAATATTGTTGATTGTTGCTCTCTTTCTAATGGAATGTAGTGGTAATGTTTATAAATCTGGGTTCATTCAATTGGTTTTTTTATGCACTAATGCAAAAGAAGTTTGATGAATATAACGTGTTATTGATCAACAGTAAACCAGATGAAATGGACTAGCGGTAGATGGTTTTCTGTTCAGTTCTCGTTTATATCAGTTGAAATTTCATTTTTATTCTGGACTAAATAAATGAAAACATGCGTGAACATGCCTCTATTCCCCTTTGTTGGTTATTCGTTGGGCTTTTTTATCAGAACAACAGGATGGAGACCAGGGCTTATTTGTTCTGGCACTTGGTCAATATGGCCATGGGTAGATGCTCGCTACTAATTAGGCTTATTTGAAAATTAGTGAAAGTAATTTTTTGGGCTTTATCTTCTTACTTCTTATTTTCTCTTCGTAGAGACTTCTTATTCCCAGCTAGGGACCAATGAATCTATATATTGGAGTATATGAGGTGCACTATGGCTTTTTGTTAGCTTTGGCTATAGAAGATAAAGTTGGGTAAGGTTGTTAAGATTAGAGGGAACCATATGACCAACTTGATCTTGCCATTTCATCCGACACGTGATGTCATTGGTCCTATTCTGGGTTTTGCAATTTTTTGCTTGGGTTTGGCTTCGCATTTAAATTGAGGATTCTTAAGGAGCTAGTTAGTGTTGGCTTGTTACTACTTCCTTAAAATTTCATGTAATACATGCATATACCCTGATAACATTTTCATGAAGCAATATCTATTGTAATCCCTCTGATTTTGAGCTAGAAGATCTAGAAAGGTTTATGCTCTCTTTTCATTTGCATTTGTCTCCATCTACTCTGGATGTGAGAGCTTAGTCTTATTTTCTTTTTGGTTTTGTTTACATTTAAGTCTTTTTTTTGTAGCTTTGTCTGATCATTTTGGTCAAGTTCCTTCCTTCATTGCTAATTCTGTTTGGAAATCTCTAGTCCCTCTTAAGGTTTAGTCCTTTTCTTGGTTAGTGACACATGAGAAGATGTACACCAATGACATGTTATAGCTGAGGAGACCTTACAAACCCCTCATTCTTGATATTTGTATGTTGTGCATGGAGCATAGGGAATTGGTCAATCATCTTCTATTGCATTGCTTTTTTACTATGGGGTTTTGGCATAGATTGTTCGGATTGGGCTAGGGTATTTTCGAGATGATGACCATTGCATATAAGAGATTGGGAAACTCCAGAAGAGGATTGGTACTATGGAAAAATGCTTGTATGGCATTGATTTGGGTTGTGAGGTGTGAAAGAACCACTATAATTTGTTAAGGACAAGTGAGAACTTTAGAAGAAACTTTGGGATAGTATTCATTTCCTTGCTTCCTTTTAGGCTTCTTGCACCACAACCTTCTAGGGCATGCTCCTTAGTGTGATACAACTTGACTGGGTATCGATGTGTAGGACTAAAGGTGTTTTGGGGGGGGGGGGGGGGGGGTTGTGGTGTGGTGGTGTTGGAATCCTTTATTAACAACTTCTGGTTTGTCCTTTTAGATTAATTATTATTCAGAACAAGCAATCTATGCAAACTCCGAAATAAAATTGATTGGACATATAAAGACAGAATATAAAGTGGAGAAGACTACTTTAACAACCATTTTAGATCATTAGGAAAACATTTTAGAATCGCTCTTCACATCACTCCTTTTTGGGAAAATCAAAATTGATTTTTCTCAAAATCTTTGTTGACAGTATTGCACTAAAACTTCATATGGATTAAAGTCATAGATCTTCTTGTTTGCTTTTGTCTGACTTCTTTAGAATTACACAATTTTTGTATAATGCTCAAAGGTTGACACCATTTCATCTTTTGCATTTCTTCCCTCCTTTTACACCAAATGCTATTGTTTTTTCCTTCTTTGAATATTTAGAGTTCCATGAAGAATCCTCTCAGAAGCAGAAATTCTAAACAGGAATTCAGAATCTTGATGCTGCATTTCTGTGGGGAATTTAAAAAAGAAAAAAAATGATGAACTTGAAACAGATGGGATCTGAAAACCTGTAACTAAAGTCTGTAGAATATTCAATTTATTCTTTGGATGACTATTTTGAGTTTTCATTGATTGGTGTATTGTGATAGCGGTGATGGGACAATATTAGACAGGAAACTGCAACCCCAGGGTTGGAGCTGGTGGTAGTGTCAATGCTAGTAGAGGCAATGGTGGTAGAATGTTCAGCTGCTTCAAGGAAGTGTAGTTGCCATAGTGGGGGTGGGATGTTGGTGGATGGCTGTATTTTGAATAAAGTTCTTGAAATGTAACCAATCTGAAAAAAGGACTTAACCTTTTCCCTCTTTAGATTTTGGAAATTTTCCCTCCTTGATGCTCCAAACAATGGCATCTGCGAGGGGATTTGAAATCTTTTTGGGTAAGTCCAATACTATGTGAAATCCTTTGTTCAAATGCACTGCAATGATAGATTGACTTGTTATGCTTGCTTTATTTAAGTAATTATAGAGTGCAAGTTCTATATGCTTGTGTAATTACTTGCAACGTTGGACAGGACCATATATTGAAACTACAAATTTTGTTTTAATGTTGATCAATTTTGATGAAATATGATATTTATAGGTTGTTTTATTTAAACCTTCAAGGCTCCATGCATCAGGCTGAGTATTTGAGGCTAAATTATTAGAAACCTGATTCAAATATCTAACATATCTGTAAAAACTATTAAAAAAAGGAAAAGAAATATTTAAAGCATCTGGAGAAGAAGACTCTCCTGCTGAAGTTCACGATGTCATTTATGGATTGTGAGATAATCTAATACATCCCTACATCCCATGTCAAGATACAGATAAAATTACTTCCCCAATTATTGTAGAGTTTTAGTCAATGTCACCAGGACATGGTGACGAACTGGTGCTCGTTTCTGGTAACTGGTGCTGCCAACCAAAACTCATCAAGTCTGCAGTAATACATGATACAATTGAACCACCATCAAATCCCGTAACAAACATGAATATTACTAAAAACAATTTGATAGTCATCTAGAAAGAAGCCAAGGGATGGCAGTCATGGAACAATATGGGCAATATCTTCAGTAGAAAGAAGAAAACTATGATAATAGGGTTTAGATATGAGTACACTTCCCTTATTTTCTGTTGTTATTATGCATTTTAATCTTAAAACCCTTTCAGTCCTGGTTGCTACATTCGATACACCTTATACTACTGCCTAATTAAGATATATCTTATCATTTACATATATAATGATAAATCAGTTCTTCCTTGGCTGCCTAATGCTGATTCTCATTCCATCTTCTTGTTTGGAAGGATGCAGGTGCTGTTACAGGCGAATGTTGCTGTTGATTTTGAAGATCTGTCCTTGAGATTCTTCAATTTGAGAAATTTAATAATAGAAAATTTTCTTCTGAGAACCAAGATAACTTAGTCCTTGCAAACCAGGATCCATGTGGAGAACTATTGAAATGGTTGCTTCCTTTGGATAATACTCTTCCTCCTCTGCCCATTGCATTTATCTCATCTCCTCTGAGTTCAGTTCTGGTATTGTACCATCTCAAGATCCCTCATGCAAATATCTGAAATCTATCAACTCTTTGTTTTGGCCACTTTAGAGTTACTCCATGTCATCGCTATAGTACCCACCACCACCTCCACATGTTGCAACTCCAAGCTCCAAACCGAACTTTGAACATGAGGATTGGGATCGGTTCTTATCTCAGAAGTCCGTGAAGAGTGAAAAAACTGGAAGTGAAGAGCTTTTATCTTTTCGAGGTGTATCACTGGAGCCAGAAGGGTTTTCTGTTTGTTGTGGGTTGGAAGGCATCTATATACCAGGAAGAAGGTGGAGGAAGAAACTTGAAATTATTCAACTGTTGGAATCCGTTCACATAGCCAGGGCTGCTTGCTGATGACCTTCTTTGTGTTCAGATAAGGTGAGTCATAATTTTTACTGAATTGTATTTATGTGATTTTGTCTTTCTTTTTTCTCTATGGAGGACAACTGCAAAAGATTACTCATGTAGCCGAACCAATTAGTTGGGTCAATGCTTTGTTTAGTTAAACTTTTGTCTGTTTGTTTGTTTATTTAGTTTTTTTTTTTTTTTGGACTTCGTTGATGAAGTATTTCATCTGAATATGTAGAAACCACATACCTATCAGGTTTATCTGTGCAAATAATGTTATGTTGCAATGTTTATTTATTTCTTTATTTAATTTTTTTTTTCTTTTGCAGAATGTTTCACCAGCACATACTCCCGATATTGTGGTATGCTTAGATAGATAACAGTTGTTTTAGAGGAGGCTTCCAGTTAGTGGATGATGCCGTTCTTTACCTATGGCATGTATAGAAGCTGGAAACGACCACCTTTGCCAGAATTTAGCTCTCAGGTCTTTCATTCATCCTAATTACATTAGGCTTTGCTATTAGTTTGTCAAATGCTGACTGGCAATTTTAATATTGATAATTGGCATTATACTTCTATTCGAAACAATGACTGGAATGGGAAAGCCAAAGTTTGTTAGAGAGTTTCTCTGCATTTTTCTTTTCCTCTCATCCAAGATTGCATTAGGTATTAGATTTTTATGTTGTACACATATCTTAGTAGTTGGATTAAGGCTATGCTGAAAACTAGTTCCTGCATAATTCTGTTAAGAACCTCCTGAAGGAGAAGAGAAGTAGAAGAACTGGTAAACCCAATTCTCAAAATGACTTAAAGAAATTCTGCACTGTATTCATATGGTATTGACTCATCTGAAGAAATTTTCTGTTACATGGATTGGAAGGAATTTCGAGAGTCCCCCACCTCTCCTAAACTAACCCTTTTCCGGAGAAAAACAAACAAGATAAAGATGCTCAAAACAAGGAAACCATCACAATATATATACCCCTTTTCCACCCTCCACTGCCAGAAATTCTGAAAATAACTAACTACTTGCCTAGGGTGCCAGCTAGGCATAACCAACCATCTACCTGTCATGCTGCCCTTTTTTTTGTTGTTTGCTTCTTTCTTCTCACATAGGTAATTTGGATAGGGGGCTTAACATTACTCATTTCCCAAAGTCTAACCTTGTCCTCGAGTTAAAGCTGAGAGCGGTGTTGAACTATCTCAAGAGGTTCCCGAGAGTCTCAAAAAGCTAGTAGGTCTTTCAACGAATGAGCACTCC
Organism: Tetrastigma voinierianum; assembly: GCA_016808115.1. Taxonomy (NCBI): domain Eukaryota; kingdom Viridiplantae; phylum Streptophyta; class Magnoliopsida; order Vitales; family Vitaceae; genus Tetrastigma; species Tetrastigma voinierianum. The sequence goes on from JAEQBH010008112.1 coordinate 171,781, forward strand.
TCTAATTTCCAATGGTTCCACTAGCGACTCTAGGGTTGAGGTTAAGTGGTGGGGAATGGATGAAATATCCTTAGCACCAATAGCTTGTTTGAGTTGGGAGACATGAAAACATCATGGATTTTGCGGTTGGGGACAATTTTTAGTTGATAGGCGACGACCAATGCGTGTAACGCCCGAATGAGGTCGAAAATAACGTGGAGCGAGTTTTCATTGTATCTGGTCATAGTGTTTGTTGTCGGTGGGACTGCAGGTTCCACACAAAACAAAGTCTCAATGTTGGCGATATCTTGGCGGTGGACTTGTTGGTGGTAATTGCATTTGACTTGAGCTTTGTGCAAATGATCTTTAAGTTCAACGAGTGCATCTAAGCCACGATTGATTCTCAACCTTTGCGCTCATAGTTGAACCATGCTCATAGTGGACCAAGGTGAGGCGCGTGGCACAGCCATAAAGAGCAGAAAGGTGTCATTCCGGTAGTTGAGTGAAGCTCGTATTGTAATGATGATACGCCTAGACGACCCGGATTATTCAGCTTGAAGGTTGTTGGTTACAAAGCAGCGTGGGTTTGTCTCAGGCCCTCGATTGACTACCTCTGTTTGCCCATTCGTTTGTGGGTATTGGGTTTGAGCTTCGACGGAGTTAGGATCAGCGCAAAAATAATTCCCTCGAAAACAAACTCATAAAAATCGGGTCCACGATTATAATGGATGAGAGGATGCCATGCAAGCGAACCACTTCCGAATAAAAATATTGGCAATAGTCATAGCGGTGAAGGGATGCTTCAGTGCTACAGAGTGAGCATACTTGGTCAACCTGTCCGCCACCACCAAAATGGCACTGTACCCCTTGGATTTAGGCATTACCTCTATAAAATCCATTGTAATGTCATCCCATACCTGATCAGGAATTGGTAGGGGCATTAAAAGGAATCGGTAGTGGTGGAAGTATCATACTTATTCTTCTGACATACTCGCACATTCCTTTACATATTGCTGTACCATTGTTTTCATCCCCTTCCAAAAGAATTCTATAGTCAAACGAGTGTAGGTTCGTTTGATACCCGCTTTACCTCCCACTGCACTATTGTGAAATTCTTGTAGTAGCAAGGACACATAAGGTGATTCAACTGGAATAACTAACCTTCCATTATAATGGAAATTGTGGCCTCCCTCAGTGAAATTTTGGGGTGGGATCTTTGCCTCTTGCTATATAGCTTGCGAGGATGTTGGCGAGAAGGGGTCATCATTACCATCTCTTTGGAGTTCTTCAAAGTCTAGATGGTGGAGGTATCAGTGAGGACAAAGTGGATTCAAAAGGGACTGGAAGGAATCGGCCCAGCCCAGAGTTAGTCTTGTATGGAGAAGTTGTATCATGTATGGCATAGCTTGACTAACCATTTCTAATATTACGGTTCAACTACAGTTGTTCTAATAAAAAACGAAAACTCCAACGTGGAGTTTTACCACAAAGTGCTTACCTAGGATGTATGGCCTCCATTTTGAATTGCAAAGACAATGGCATGGTTCAGCTCATAGACATATACGAGTATGGGCGAGGTTCCGGCTATAGAAAGCAAGCTGGTTTGCCTTCTTTGCATCAACACTTGCTCGTAATCGAGACCCGGATGCATTAGTTTCAATCACAAATTCTGGGAAAATTACGGTAAGGCGGGAACTAGTAGACTAGTCATATGACCACTCTTTAATTTTTGGAGGCAGGTTCACTTCCTCATTCTAGTGGAGCAGCGTCTTTCTCAAGCGTGTGTAAGTGGTAGGCTGGGGCTATAGTTGCGCCTGAACTTTCTATAATAGTAGGTTAAACCTGAAATTCACGTAAATCCCTCGGGTTTGACGGTTGGCCCTCCACCATAGCTTGAATTTACGGAAGATCACTTGAGAGACACCCTAGGTGTCAATAGCATATTAAGGTAAGCGGAGTCTGGTTTGCCCGAAAACACACTTTTTGATGTTAGCGAATAATTGATGGGAATGAAGTGTGGAAAATACAAGTTGCAGATGTTTAGTATGCATCTCCATGAAGGTGTTGTCGATGAGTATGTCGTCGAAGAATACCAACACAAATTTTCCGAGGAAATTCCGAAACATATCGTTCATGAGTGATTGAAACGTTGAAGGAGCGTTGATTAAGCTGAAGGGCATAATCAGGAACTCATAGTGACCCAAATGCGTCCAAAAGCTGTTTTCGGGATATCCTTGGCCCTCACTCGAATCTGATGATACCCAGACTTTAAATCAATTTTGTTGAAGACAGTGGCCCCATGTAGTTCATCCAAAAGTTCCTCAATTATGGGAATGGGGGCTTTGTCGGAATAGTGGCATAGTCGAGAGGCTTGGTAATCCACACATAACCTCGCGACTATCGTCCTTCTTCACTTGAAGAAGCTGAAGGGTGGAGAAGGGGTTGGTGCTTGATTTGGATGATTCTGTGCATGGCATTTACGCGACCAATCGCTCAATCTCATTCTTCATAATCTGAGGGTATCAGTATGGTCTTACTGAAATAGGTGAAGTTCCCTCCTCAAGAACAATTGCATGATCATGCTCTCAAACTGGAGGTAGCACAGCAGGGTTACAAATATATCTAAATTTCCCAGCAATTCAGCCCACTTCTCTTTGTTGGTGCTTGATGCGATCCACTAACCATGTGATCCCCATCCTTAGTCGTGAGAGTCTACTGCCCAAAGTCCAAGAGGATACCTTGGCCCTCTTGCTGGATGGTCCGCACCATGGATCGTAGTGAGACTTGGGTCTTGCATAACGATGGGTCTCCTTGTAGCTGCACTCTTGTATTTCCCAAATTAAATCTCATCATCATTGCCCCCCAGTTTATGTACGATTCTCCCAAGGTGGCTAACCATTGATATCCTAAAATTACCTCTGAGCTCCCCCAGTGGAATTAGGAAAAAATTGGCTAGAAATTTCTGGGTGCAAAACCATGACTTTACATGTCGACACACTCCCCATACTTTAATTTCCATCCCCATGCCCGGTACACTCAAATTCTTTGGTTGGTGCTCTTTTAGAAATCTAACTCCTCCACCAACGTTGCTGCCAGAAAATTGTGTGAAGCTCCAAAATTAATGAGTACCACCACATCTCGGTCTCCGATTTGCCCTCGTAATTTTAGCGAGTGGGGTGTCGATAGGCCTACAAGGGATGAGAGAGATAATGAAGGAGGAAGAGCTTCTTTGTTTGAGTTCATGGGCTCTCCCAACGAGAAGAGATAGTTCTTGCTCCTTTTTCCCATCCTCTGCAATCTCCTCCTCATCCATCATCCAAAGTACCTGGAGTTCCCTTCTCTTGCATTGGTGGTAGGGTCCAAACTTCTCGTCGCAGCGGAAGCATAATCCTTTGCTGTGTTTCTCTTGCATTTTGGCTTTTGTCATACGTCGAAAGGGTGTGGGGTTGGATGTTGTCTTGGTCAAAGGCGGTTAGGAATGAGCTCTTGTTTGGAGAGTCCACTTGCGTCGTGGAGTCTTATAATTGGATTGGGTATGGATGGTTTTGGGTGAAGGCCCAGAATCAACAAGGGTTTGTTTGGCCAGGTGAGGATGGCCTAGATACGTTGAGCTGGGTTGTTGTGTTTTATCCTCATTTGTTGGGCTACCCGCATCATTTGTGATAGACCCACTACAGGCCTGCTTTGAGTTCATTTGCGATCTCGGAGGCCAGTTCATGAAATCTCTAGCAGCATCTACAAGCACTTGCCTCCTTCAACGGCGTGGCATGCCCGAGAAGCGTCGTCGAAATCGCCGGCGGGAGGATTAGGCGTAGGGAAATAATTGATCAAAGTGTTCCTTCTAAATGAGGTGCGAAATCTTTTGAGCAACATTTAGCGAAAATCCGTTCACCCGTGAAATCCGTCTCCCATCCTTGTAATAATACTGGCAGTGCTTCACCCTCTAGGCACATTATAGCCACACGAAGTTTCTCAAAGGACGTGAGTTTATTGATTTCAAAGTATCTCTTTGCTGAAGAGCCAGCCATCAAGGTTGTTGCCATCAAAAATTGGCAACTCAAGTTCCATGACAAGATTAATACATCTCGGTCGTGTGTGCATCCTTTGGTGGGGTTTCTTCTTCCTCTCCCACCTTGCCCTTACCACTTCCAGATTATGCGAACTCCGAAAACATGTTCACCGTGGTCGATTTCACTGGGGTAGGGACCAAAGACCTTGATTTCAGTATCTGCTTCCGGACCAGTGATCTGCCTTGACGATCGATCCTGATGTTATTCCAGTCAATCCACATCTAGACGGTTTAGACATTCTATTTGAGATCCCATTTGGTTTAACTCCGATCGCAATGAGGCCATTCGACTCTCAATTTCATCCAACCTGTTTTCTGATTTTTTTTCCAGCAACAGCGGCCCTGGTCTCCATGCTTTGATACCATTGTTAAGAACCTCCTCAAGGAGAAGAGAAGTAGCAGAAAAGTAAACCCAATTCTCTAAATGACTTAAAGAAATTCTGCCTTTGTATTCATATGGTGATAACTCATCTGAAGAAATTTTCCGTGACATGGATTGGAAGGAATTTTGAGAGTCCCCCTCCTCTCCTACACTAACCCTTTTCCGGAGAAAAACAAACAAGATAAAGATGCTCAAAACAAGGAAAACATCACAATATATATGCCCCTTTTCCACCCCCCACTGCCAGAAATTCTTAAAATAACTAACTACTTGCTAAAGATTGCCAGCTAGAGCACTCAATAACTACCTGTCATACCTTATTTTTTCCTTTTTTTTTGCTTCTTTCTTCTCCATGGTAATTTGGATGGGGGCTTAACATATTCATGTTGACCGGGACCAATTCTTGCTTAAATGCATGATATTATGACCAAATTTACCTTTCAAGTGTTCCATGTTGTGTATGTAGTGAAGCTTTAATGTATAATACTAATCAATGTCAGTTTCAGTATTTATACATGCAATGCAATAATCCCCTTGGCCATGGAGTAAATTTTGTTCTTGATCCATGGCTGGGCACTTTGAGAGTGGATTTACTGCCAATCTCAGGTTCATTATTTTAGATTTGAGTCTGATAAAAAAGGGACTCTTAGTTTGTGGGTTTATATCTAGTAAACATGGCCAAGGAAATCCCTTAGGCCTGAAGAGCCCCCAAGAGGCATGCCAAAAACAGAGAAGAGGGGAGGAGAACAATCAACTGAAGGAACAATTTCATACCTGGCGACTTCCACCTCGGGAACCCTAAGAACCGATTCCACTAGGTCTAAAGCTTGATTAGCCAAATATCCTTCTTCTTTGGGCCCTTGGCACGTAGATCCCACTAATGGCGGTCGAAGGCACATCCACGGCCCCTGCTTCCCATGACTCTCAGCTAACAATTTCCACAGGACTAGTCCTATTTTTATTGGGCATCCGGTAGGGGACCACTAGCATAAATCGGCAGGATCATCGGAGAGATACGACAATGGAAAGCCCTTCGCCCCAGGGCGTACGTCCCCGTCTTCAAGCCACGTTTCTTCTTTAGAACAAGATATAACACCCTTTGGGCCTAAGGAGGCCTCTTTTGAGCCCTTTTTTAGACCACTGAAATCCCTTTGGCCATGCTTTTGGGCACTTGAACATTTAAAAGGACCAGACTGCTTTGGCCCAAGCAAATCAGGCCCATTCAGCCCATTAAAACTAGCAGCCTCGTCGGTAGTGTGATTGTGGGAACCAGCCTGCTGGTCTTCTAATCTCTTTTTCAGCCCACTTTTAGCCTTTTGTCCTTTTGGACTTCTAATAGGATCAGGCTTTGGCCCAAGAAGATGAAGCCCATTCAGCCCAGAAGGGATACCAGCCCTATCAATTGGACCATAGAGGGATCTAGCTTCTTTTGGATCGACCCACATCAAGCGTCGAGACCCGGTATTTTGTTCTCCCGATCAGGTGCATGGGCCTCCCTGCGAGCTTCATTAATTGCCCGACTCAGTTAACATTTCGACTAAAGCCAGAGACTGTTTGTCTCCCGATTCTTGACCACTTTCCCTTCCCCTTACGCACATCATCATTCTTACTTGGATGATAGATCCGCTCACGTAATTGGCGGTGGCGGCTCCATCTTCTTCTTCCTTTAGATTTTTTGCAGCAGCCCTGGAACATACAGGGTAGACCTCGGCTACCCAGGGAGGGATCTTCCACCAGATCTGAAGTTCGAACGATCTTGAACCTTCTAAGATGTTGACTGCACTTGGCCTAGTCTTTAACTTTATCAACATTCAGGCCCACTTCACCTTCGTTCTCATCTCTGTAATTTTGTCTATGGCCATAAATCGTCCACAAGCATCACCTATTTTCTTTAGGTACTCGGGTTTCCAGAGGTGGAGTGGGTGCCCTACCACTGCGATCGACTTCTTGCCTTTAAATCTGTCACACCTCGAATTGCGATTATTGATTTATGTCACTATTTTACCACTTGATTTTTTTCACAACTTGAGTCTAAACTCCACTTGGGTAATCACTGAAGCGTAAATAAAACGCACCAGGGTCTCCCGAACATACACACATGTCGATCTGAGTTAATTCCTCAATGTACCCAACCTTTATACACTTACACTTGATCGAAAATAACATTTACAAAGTTCCAAAACTAGGTAATTTACACAAACCCAGTATCTGATGATCCACGAAAAGATACAAGCTGTCCAAATATAAAGTGTGAATATCCACATAACACTAAATATTCATCAAAATGTATGCTCGAAACCCGCAATAGCTAAGGTTGGCATACAAACTTCCCATCCTCAAAAACCACTTGAGGTCAAACTTTCATATCCTGTGATGGTCTCGTACTTGCATCTAAGGTGGAGGAAATAATGAGAAATTGAGTTAGACAACTCACATTAGTGAATCCATAACAAGCCATGCTCATAAAAACATTTCAATTTATACATAATTCCAAGATATCTCGAAAACATGAGCATTTTTACAAATAATAGGTTGATGATGGAAACACATGAATGCAATCTTGCCACCATCTCGACCCCTCATCGGTGGCTCTTTTGGGCTTTCACCCGGGGGACCTTGATCATCCCGGAACAACGTGAGTGCTTCGGGACTTACCACGAGGGGATATGCCCACATCGTCTATCTTGTGACCTTTGCGGGACTACCGACCCCGGGGACTAGTCATCGATCCCATGTCCACTACATCAATGGGACTCTCCACACAGTCTCCTTACCCATGTCATGCTTTAAAACAATTTCCACCAAGCGTTAATGGCAAATGGATATTTAAAACATCGTGCCTTGATTAATTCAAGATTTCCATATATATAAAAATATACATTTATATATCACTAGAAAATCACCTGATCAAAAGCAACGGAGCAGTCTGAGAATTCCCCACAACATCAAACCCTGAAGTACAAGCGGGGAGAAGGTTATAAGGATCACTACCTTCCTTGGATTGAAAATCCATGAGTCTCCCAGGAAGTGAAGCAGGCTACTCGAAGGATGCGCAAATAACAAGTCATAAGATTCCTTAGCTTCTGCAATCCGTGTCCTAAAAATTACTCAAGTAAATTACGTACTTTATCACCACTTAGAGCTCACATATATTCTTATACGCCCCAACATGCGTCTTGTCCCACTGAAGTGTGTTTCTATAACTACGAAACTACTTAGGATCAACATTTAACACCCACTTATTAGGGTTACCTGAGCAATACGCTCAACCTGAAACCTCTTGTATTCCTATCTCCATATTACTCATTTGAAGATAAAGTCTTTAGGGTTCTTTCAAGCGGAATCGCGGTCGGAGGCGAAACTCGAGATATGTCCTACACAACACTTGGCCGCTGAATGAATTTTGGGGTCCAATGGGTTAATTTGGACACACATATTTGAGGGGATATTTTGCTCCTTGAGTCGGATTTGCACGGCTCTTGAATCGGCTCGATTAGGAGCCCGAAGAGACCCGAGTTATGGCGGAGTCTGCTTATTTGGTATGCTGAGAAAAATCCCGACCCTCGAAATGCCCGGAATTTATGAGTTTTCCTGCTTTTCCACTAAGTTCCGTGGCCGTCAGTGCGACGCTCGAACCCATCAAAGCCACTACATTCAGCCAAAAACATCTTCCAAAACACATCTTAAACAAGAATGCAGGGTTTTTCATGACCCATCGCTCAACCAATCTAAGGTTAGGATGAAGCACTGAAACTTCCAGAATCAGTGTCATCTGCCATACAAAATCCTTAAATCCTTACACAAATAACGAGGATTAGGGTTTGCCATATCCTTCAAATCTAGAGATTAGGAGAAGTTGCGACAAACCACAGAAAAAGAACCATTTACGAATCAAACCAAAAACCTTACTTTTGGCTCGATCTCCTTTCCTTCTCTTCCTTTCTCCTTCTTCTCTTCTTCTTCTTTACCTTTCCTCTTTCTCTGTCTTCTTCACGTTTTACTTGGTAACTACATTTGGCGAAAATGGTATCACTTTGCTAAATTTAGTTTAGTCTTATACCCATTTGACTTTAAGTTTCACTAATAGCAATTTAAGCCATTAACTCTTTCTATTTATATCACATTCTCAATCTTATACATTGATACTAGACTTTCTCATTAATGATACGAGGGTATAGTGGTAAATTTAAATTCTTAGCTTAGGCTACAGTATTAAACAAGTCTGTCGTTTTATTTTCGGAAAAATAATATTTAGCTATTGTAATAATTAAGTTAATTTACAAATCGCTCGCCTTATACATCCAGTTAAGGCTCCAACACTCCAGCTGTAAGACACCTCCTTTGAAGCTTGTTCTCCCCGACTCAGGGACCCACTTTGCCTCCTTTGGCGAGTCGAACTCCAGAAACAAGAGATCTTCATTTAGGGTGGCAAGCTTCATACCCTCGTTAAGCCTCCAGGCTTCTCTAACCCAGGCCCCCACCACTTTTGCCGCAGGCAAAACTTTCAAAGGCGTTTTCTAGGCGCGCCTTGATGCGTGCCTCAGGGCGAGGCGTGGAAAAAACGCCTTGAGGCGTTTGAAAAAAAGCAACACACATGATAGGCGTACGCCTTCTTCAATAGCGTCTTTAGACCTTTGGTGCGCCTTTCACGCCTTGAAGAGGATGCATCACAGCGATTTAGAAACATGGCCTTGAAAGGAAAAAAACCTAAAATAGCAACCCGATTGAAAGCTTTGGCAAAGTAAATCGCAAGATGTTTTGGGGAGAAAAGCTCGAAAGGCTAAATACACCTCGGAGGCCATTGCTCGGGCTCGGTGGTGGTGGCTGTAGATCCTCTTTCCCCACCTTTGCTCGATCTTTTCGGCGGCGTGGAGCCAGCTGTTGAATCTTCTCAATTGCGATCTCATCTCGGCTTCATCTCCAGTATTTCGCTCTCCTCTTCTTCATCACATTCATCCCATCTCTCTTGAAGCTCTCCTTCTTCATCTCTTCATCTCTCTTGATCCTTTCCTTTCTTCATCTCATCAGCAGAAACGCCCCATACGCTCCTACATTTTTCTTTAATTTTTTTATTTATGTCAAAGTTTGGGAGAAGTTTGGAGCTCATTTGTAAATTAAATAGGTTTAAATCAAATTTTGACCAATTAAATCATTTTGATCGTTTAACCAAAATCAATCTCAACGTAGTGTTCCTGCATTTTCTTGTCAATTTTTTTTTTTTAAAGGTGACGGCCTCTTGGAGCTCATTTTGACCCGATTAAACAATTAAATTCCCAATTTCGTTTCTTGTTCCTTTAAAATATTGATTTTAAAATTTAAACCAATTAAATTCACAATTTCATTTTAAATTCTTCTTAAAAAATATTGGCTTTTTAAATTTAAACCAATTAAATTCTGAATTTTTTGTTAAATTCCTCTTAAAAATATTGTAGGTTAAAATTTAAACCAATTAGAATTACGAATTTCATTCTTAATTTCCTCACAAAAAAATAGTGAGCTTTAAAATTTAAACCAATTAAATTAAAATTTCATTTTAAATTCTCTTAAAAAAATATTAGCCTTTCAATTAATAAATTAAATTACGTATTTCATTTTAAATTCATAACAAAAAAGATATTGGCTTTTTAGATTTAAACCAATTAAATTACGAATTTCATTTTTAAATTCACTTTCAATTATGTCTTGTTATTATTTTTAGTCAATTATATTGTTATACGAGAAATGTGAATATTATTAGTGGTGTTTTTATAATGAGTTCCTCCAGGTCGAAATTCAAGAAAAGATTTTTGTATGGAAATATGTTGTTGAAGTTTAGGGAAGCCTTGATATTGAATGTAAATTTTGCAATCAGATCTTGTAGGGGAGGGTGAATAGACTCAAACATCGCTTAAATTGGAACTCGAAATCCATGGTGAAACCATCTTACAGTTAGTGAAGATGTTAGATTGGAATGCAAAGAGGCATTGGCCAATTTTAAGGATCAAAAGCGAAAAATGAATTGATCCAAGAAATTGAGTATGGGTCAAACTTCAATGCATGAGTGCCTTATCCCGAAACGAAGGTGCCTTGGGAGTGGGAGTGGGAGTGGGAACCTATTCTGGGGACCCATGGATAAATTTACCACCTCATAACCTCATCAAAGTACTTTGAATTCAAAGGTGGAAGAAAGAAGAAGTATGAAAAATTGGTAGGTTTGCATTCAAATGTCTCCCATTCAAGCACGTGAATGATCCTTGTGGATTCCTATGATGGATCTTTGTTGCAAATTTTGGGCCGGGTTTAAGCCTCCATCTATGCCGCGAATTGAGGACATGGATTCTTAAAGAAGAATTGAATGACCTAAAGTATCATTATGGAAGATCACAAAAGCTTGGAAACAATATGGATGTTCAATTATGTCGGATGGTTGGACGAGATGGAAAGAGTAGGTGTCATATGTTTTTGGTGAATAGTCTGCGCTGCTTGCTTAGTTTATAAATCAATTAATTCTTACGATATAATAAAAATAGAATTGATGTTTCATAGAAATATCTTGATGACAATGGTTGAAGAAATTGGGGAGGAGAATGTTATTACTGATTATCATTGATAATCTACAATTATGTGAGCTCTGGAATTGGGCTTATGGAAAAATGGAGAAGATTGTGGGGGACTCCTTGATAACACATTGTATTGATTTGATCATTAGAGGATGTGGAAAGGTAAATGTTCATGATACTACACTTGCTCGAGCTAGGTAAGTAGTGAAGTTCATATGGGCATGCTTGGGTTCTTAAGCAGTGAGAACATTTACAAAAAATCATGGAGCTTCTTCATCCGGCAATTACGGTTTCTTCACTTCATTTCTTTTCAGCTTTGTGGCGGCTGCATAACGATATTACCCGCCGGAAAAATGGTGTTGAGCAAATGAAATTTCAAAGGTAGAAGGTGTGAAGCTCGAAATGTCTGATGTTGTTTGGTAAATTTTAGTATCATGTTCGCTTTTGCATAAAGACCCCTTTGTTAGTAGTTAGTGTCTTGAGAGGTTGATTCGAGAGGAAAGACCGGCCATGGGTTATATTTATGAGCTAATGGATTACGCTGGGAGAAGATTGCATTTAATTGTGGGGGCGTGGAGGAGAAAATATATGTGATTTGGAGAAAAATTGATCTGAGATGGATTCCGCAGCTTCATCGACAACTTTACATGCGGCCAGATTTACTATCTTAATCCTCGGTGCGGTATGGGGATAAGTTCTCTAATGTTGATGATGTGAGGAAGGGATTATTGAATGCATGGATAGGATGTTAGATTATCAAAGAACATTTAAAGTGACATTGATTGGACTCATTTGACAGCTTGATAAGGTGAATTTGGGAGTCGTATTGCTATTGATTCTCGAACATTAAGAAGTCTACAGAAGTTGGTGGATGCGTTTTGGGGGTTCGACACGAGTTGCAAAGTTAGCTATTCGAGTTCTTAGCCTTACTTGTAGTGCCCGGGATGTGAAAGAAATTGGAGCGCATTTGAATCGATGTGTTATTTTGTAAATTTTTATACATATATTTCTATTTCAATGTTAGAGAACTTTATTTCATTTTAACACATAAATTTATTTATTTTATTGTAGATACATCTGAAAAAAAGAAATGAACTTGAACATCAAGGTTGAATCTTTCTAGTGTATGTAGGTACAACACTAGATTGAAGAGCAGGGGTCTAGGGGAAACAAAATGTTGATCAGATTTTGGTAGAGGTGGTTTGGATGATGGTGGATTACTTGAAGAAAGAAGATCCCCTCCTCCCCTTGGTCTTTGTTGTCTTGAAGATGATGAGTTATTCAATATTTGATGCTATTAGAGTTGTGTCATCCAGTCTCAACGAGACTCAACATCATCGGATCACATATGATTTCTTGAGATTCCTACAAAAGGAAACATAATATGAAGTACGAGCACTGAAATTGAAGTCACATAAATTTGATTAAATTTAATAAAACTTATAATATTTAGACCTAATTAATAATTTAGACTAGGTACAAGTGGAGGCTGAGGCAAAGAAGGAGTTCAATTTGACACGATTGATGAAGATGAAGAGATTTACACATGAAATGGGGATACATGATAGTGGACATTTTCCTACTTTTGATACATTGGATGAGGATGATGATGCCCTTGGAGAGGAGAATTTAAATTGAAACAATTTACTCTAGTTCTTATTTCATGACTTGGTTATGGCTTTTTGTTAAAGTTTGAAACTATTAGTATAGTTGAATCTATTTTCCATTATGACTTTGTTATGGTTTTTGTGAAAGTAGTGAACTAGTATGCTTTTTTATAATTATAATGAATTGTTTCATGTTTTATTTATGCTATTTTA